>JAAAQI020141347.1:0-12003 GCA_011800005.2 Stichodactyla mertensii
AGACCTTATTTTAATCATGCCCCCCCCCCCTTGCATCATGTGTCATGTGTCTCAACAGGGTCATGGACAACATTTACACTAAGACCTTATTTTAATCATGACCCCCCCCCCCCCCCCCCCGTGTCATCATGTATCATGGGTCTCATCAGTGTCATGGACAACATTTACAGTAAGACCTTATTTTTATCATGTTATCTAAAAACACACCTGACCCTCCTATGATTTCTCTCCCTCCCTCTAGCTTCCCATCCCCCATTATATAAAATTTAATAATGACAGGCCCCCAAAGTGGTAAAAAGTAATAACCTGCACGTCATTTTGATCCTGGGGAACAGGTGAAGGTCTGGAATTCCCCTCAAACAAGATACCAGGCGTTGCTCTTGTAGTCTCCTCCAACTCATCTCTTGGTGTTGACTGAGTAAGAAAACAAGACATAATTCAATGCTAAAAATGATGGCAAAAACATGGAATATGGAGAAAACTATGGAAAACAGCTCCTGTGTACAATAGACCAAATCTACTTGGGTGTAATGTTTTCCCATTTCAAATCCCTTGCAAAGACGTTCTTTGTTTTGTATCTTCTCCAGCACTACTGAGAAACAAAGAAACAATACCCAAGTGAATGACACATGGTCTGAAATGGGAAAACAAATATGCCCAAGTGGATTTGGTCCATTGAGAAGTTTGGAATCTTCTGTTTTTTTAAATGGAAGCTCAGTTGAGTGAATAATGAAACATTAAATAAATGAGACCATTAATAGAGTCCAGCAGTAGTGGTGGTGGTGGGGAGGGGCAGGGGTAGTGGGGTAAACTCAAGCAGTTTTGACTGTAACCAATCACAGAACATGAAGTTGCTGTTTATTTAATCAATATCAAGACCAGCATGATGCATCACCTTCACATTACCAGCTGTGAATTTAGAAAAGGCTATTGATGTTTACCTTCCATAACAAAGAGTTATCCATAGCACTGACACCTCCTCCAAGAAAGCTTCCTTGGAATCCAATGGAAGAGTTGACACTAGTGCCGAGGTTCAAGATATCAGAGTCTCCTTCACTTAAGTTACTTGTTCCAAAATTGCCATGACCTCTGGCTGGGGTTCTGGCAGTGAGAGTCTTGAAAAAAGTATTGTTTATGAATAAAAGACCATGGTAATCCAATATCTAATCAGCAATCTTAAAAAATTTAAGGATTCCCTGAGGGTGGGGGTGGGGATGATATCTGTGCCTAAGTTATGAACCAAAATTGGCCAATGAGGGTGCATTAAATTACCTTGCCAATTAATTATTTCACTCTTATTATGATAATAACACATCTAACCTTATCCTGTTCATTGTCAGAGGTGGTTCTGAATGGTGGTCTTGGGGTTAGTCCTTGAGCTTCAAAATCAATTGATGCTGCTTCTGTCAATGTGTTTTCATGATCTTCCTTGTTCCTTGAACTCTCTAATATCTGTTAATGAAACAACAATATACTGGAACTCTTAGTTTATGAATAAAGAAAGAAAGAAAGAAAGGAAGGAAGGAAGGAAGGAAGGAAGGGAGGAAGGAAGGAAGGGAGGGGAGGGAGGGAGGAATAAGTAAGTATATCTAAGTATTTAAAGATCCCCATTAAAGAAAGGAAGATTTTTGTTGTAAGGTACCTACAGACCTGAGGCCAACAACTTTTCTGGAATCTAAACATGCACAAAGTGTGAGTACCGGAAGACCCTCTATCACCCTATATCTACAAGAATATACCTATGTCATACCCTACCCACTTCTTGGTAACTGTCTCCTCCCTCTGTTGTGACATTATCATAGATATTTTCTGTGACAGTACTATTTAAGATTAGAATGTTTCTGTATGTACTATTAACCTGTGATAAGTGAAAACTTCCATCCTGGGGTGGCATCAAAGGTTGTTGCATAGCAGTAACTCCATTTCCTTGTCTTGTAGGATGTGTTGCTAGGAGATACTGTGAGCCAATTGCTGAAGAGTCTTCATTTGCAGGTGTGTCAAACGTGAATGCGTTCTAATAAAAAAGTGCATATTAGAAAAGATGCATTCAGTAAATTTATCTAGAGCATTTTTCTTATGACTGTGAAAGCTCACAAAAGTACAGCCATATTATACCATAACAGCAATTATGTGATTGGCTTATTCTATGCAGTTGGCAATTTTCATTAATCATTATTCAACCATGGAAAAAAATCAAATGCCAGTCAGAATTTAGTCGATGGACGTAATGGAGGTACTTATATAGCACACTTCATGGATGTCTCAATGCATTTTATAATCATTGCCAGTGGAAGACTTATGGGCTGCATATTTATGGGGCCATTGGCCACTATGCAGCTTACAATCATGAGTGGATAATTAATACATTAGTGTGTTTTGTCTTCAATAGACCTCCTTACTTTGGGGATAATGTTTTCCCATTTCAGATGACATTTCATTCTCTTGGGAATAAGATTTTTTGTTTGAGGTTCATAAATATTAAAAATGTGTCTTCTCAAGTGTTTCCAATAAGCAAAGAAACAAAACCCAAGGGACCTGATCTAAAATGGGAAAACATTATGCCCAAAGTAAAGACTGAGGTCCAATGGGGTAGGCTGTTTAATTGGGAGACAATCCCCTATAGACAAATTGCTTAAAATACCTTTCCTGCCCTAACCATAGGAGTGGAAGATGCCAAAACATCAAATTGGTCTAAAGAAGTGTTGGTGTACTGCCCTGGACGTGTGGGAGAAGGAATGAGTGGAGGTGATCCATCCACTGATGCATGTCCCACAGGGGGTCCTCTATTGCTAGACACATCTAGTGCTCCCAATAAACTGTTTGGTATTTGAGGTGTTACCATGGCAACATAGTGGTCACTGTTACCAGATATAGAGCTGGTTGGTGTGGATCGAGCACTAGAGGGTGGACCAGAACCTAAGAGTCAAGAATCAAAAACCTAGGAATAAGTTGACAGTGGTAGGATGAAAGCTTCCCAAAGCTTTGTTTTTTCCCTCATTTGGAATTTAACAGTTTCTGGAATTAGAAAAACCACAAAACAATGGCTTCATCAATTTTCAAATATTAGGGGCTTTTGTTGACTATGGCCTGGGTACCTTGTACCCCTCACTACAATGTGGGAAGACATTTTGTAACCCCCCTCAGTTTTAGACAAACCCCATATGTTTTCAAAAAAATGGATAACCCCTCCAGAGTTTTCTATCACAACATATCTCCCCCTCCTGAATAAATTTACCAAACCCTCATTTCCTAATATTGAATGCACCTTTAATAAAGCTTTCATTTAACTGTACCTATATCCTGTTCATCATCACTGCTGTGTCCACTGCTACCATCGCCTCCCCCACCTCCATCACCAGGGAGATCAGGCATGACATCATCACCTTCGCCAGACTGCCGCAGCTCTGAAAACAAATATAAATCAGTGAAATCTACTTATACCAATATGTTGCCCACCTCTCTACAGTTGGGGTTGCTGTATGTATACCACATGGTATGTATTATCTGACGAGCCAATAGCAGCCCCTAACAATCGATATAAATTATCTAACAAGGGAATTGCAGCCCCTAATATGTATTCATGTGCATACTTTGATTTGTTGTATGCTGATAACAGTTGTTAGAAATGTGAAAAAAATTCCTGCGACTCCCAGTGAATTTACTTTGTGGCTTAGTGGTTAGGTTTAGGGGAAATGGAGGGATTGGTATTGAAGGTCTCTGGGTTTGATTCTCAACTGTTCTTGAAATTTTTTAGTTTAGGATAATTTCAACACTCAAAAATAAAAATTCTAAGTCAAAGTTTTCATTTAAGGCCACTATTAGCTTGTTGGGTGCTTCATATCGCTTGTTAAGGTTGCTATTCACTTGTGCCACATATGGAATACATATAACAACCCTGCAAGAATGTCTCCTAGCTCCCTCTCTTTTTCACAATGGTTAAGTTTTTAGATGACACAAGAGTGACACATTTGTAACATGTTTATTCCCACCTATTGACCCAGCAATAGAACCCCCAACATCAGATGACGGTCCACTAATAGCATAATTATCCTCAGGCTCAGAATTGGCACCCTCAAGTCCTGGTCGTCCAACAGAGGTCGAGGATTGTCCATTACTACCATCACCAGCATCATGAATGAGGTCTGGTGACATCTCCTCTCTGTATTCATCATCGTCACCTCTTTGATTATTTGTATCATTGTCACTTCCTGACCCAGAGTCAGTTCCACTTCCAGACCCTCTGCTATAACTGATAAAGAAGAAGATACAATTACGTGTATTACAGCATGAGGCACAGAAGTATGATACGTGATTTAATGTATTTGCATACTTTTAAGCACAGGTTTTTGTATGTTCAACTGACACATTTCAAGGAGAAACTGTCTGGTTTTAGCAAATAAAGCAATGTAATAGCTTGTTTGGCAGCAAAAAAACCTGTGCACAATATGTGGGTACATTAAAGTTTTCATACTTCTGCACATCGTACTGTAGCATTGGCAGTTAATATAATTATGATAATAACTAGTGTATATCTAACCCAGTTTTCTTTGTTATTCGTTGGGCTTTATCTCTGATAAACCTGATGAATGTGTTAATGAGGGCAATATCTAGATATTGACCCAGGTCAATATGTCTTGATACGTCTTGATATCCCCTTGTCCATGTGGGATACATCAAAGCATTCACTATGATCTAATCATCTTCTACACATGCACTTATTACTAAAAAAGAAAGGGAGCAAGCCATTCACTTACCTACTCAGACTTTGACTGAAGACACTCTCAGGAAATGTCTGTGACTGCAGAAAACTGATGCTTGATGTTAAAGACACTCTGTCAATCAATTCTCCACCATCCCCACTTCCTGATCTTGTGGTTTGCAGCATGAACTGAAAATCATCTACCATTAAAAAATTATGATTTTTAATATAGTGTGAAAGATTATGATTTTTGTGATATACATGTAGCATGAAGCTGTAGTTAATTATGATTCAACATCAACATGTATTTCAGATGGCTTTTACATAATAGATCAAACATTGGAATTAGTGTTTAATCTGCATATCCAAACACTGAGAAGTGGGTTGAAATAATAAGGCACAGCTCTGTATTTTTAACCACCTTTGAGATGTTTGGATAGAGAATGAAACACTTTTTCAAGTGTTTGATCTAGCTTCTCAAACTTTAAAATAACAAATTCTTGGAGAAGATATCAGGAAAGTTGGCCAAATTTGTTTTCCCCTCGTTAATTAATTACAAGATTGAGAATGAGATATGGATACTGACACAACCCTTTCCAGTCACTCCCAAAACTGGTTAGATACGCATATTTTCTTGAACTAAACAAATCATAATTTATTATAACAACAGTCCTAAGCATTCCCCTTACCTAACCCTTCTCAGCTTTCTAATGAAAAATTAATTTCCTGATGAGAAGGTTCTGGGTACGAGAATGCAGTCCTAAGGTACAGGAATCTGAATTTGAATATCATTATACCAGTACCTTTACTCTGGCTTATACTTGGCAAACTTGAAATATCACCTGGTTGATTAGTGACATCAGCATCTTGATCGGCAGGCACATTAAAGAAACTATACGGCTGTTCTGCTAGAAAGCAAAAAAATTCCAAATTGATACCTGTAATTTAACTATTAAAAGTAAAAGATAATCATTAATTTTCCATTTTATTGAATCTCCAAATAACAGAGCTTGGCCAACAAGTTCAGGTCTTGGAGCCCACTGCATCTTATAGAGGAAGGGAGCTAGAGAACTACTTGAAGAGACTACTGGAAGGGAGAAATCGATTTTGTAAAGATTCTATGTCATGGGGATTAGGGAACAGTCATTATTTGAGGAGGGAGGGGTTTGGAGGAAAAAATGGTGGCCCTGAATAAAATTTTCCTTGGAAAAAAGGGGAGCCCTGAAAAATTTCAAACTTACATCAAAATTTATTTTATTCATATGAGGGGGCTCTCTCTCAAAGAATGAATTGTAGTGGGGTGGGCTACAGGACTTTTTTGGTTATTTCACCTTTTCTCCACCACCCTCCCCCCAACTTAAATATTGACTGGTCCCTTAGAATGTAGCACAGAGAATCCATATTTGCAATGATGCTCAGCAATCTACAGACTTATCAGAGAGGATGACTTAAAGACAACAGTCACACCTTTTGTATGCATGTACCATCATCTTCTAGGTTCATCTCCTCATTAGGACATGAAAAAGTTATAAATGACATCCTGTTGAGGTGAACCTAGAATTTGACAGTGTGAACACAAAAAGAACACTTGTACCACTGCACCACTTACACCATTGTCATAGTGCTAAATCTGTCTAATTTTAGGCAAAAGTTCATATTAAGCAGAGCATTCACCACTATCCTACAGGGAGGTGTTCCCACTCCTCTCCCCTCCCCCCTCCCATTAAAAAATCTAACACACTACCCTTATAAACCTGTTATTCTGTCCCACTTGGTGAATAGATGATGAATCTTAAATATACCGCTTTCTTACAGACTACAAAGCCTTTTGTTGTGGCTAATTTGCATCAAATTTGAAGGGAACTTTGAACATAATAGTTTTGCATTTCTCATGGAACAATTCTATAAGCAGTGGATAAGAAATATTGTTTGATCCAAGGTGCTCCTCAAAGTTGAGAATGAGAAACCAGTGAATTTACAATCAAGGTCCAACCTTTCCTGGACTCTTTATATACTCATACTTTAGTCAGGATTAGACCCCACTTAATCCCTGTTGCTTTGTCTGGCTTATAGTAAACAGACAGACAATACAATAATGAATTAAAAATCAAATGTAAATCTTGTAATTATTATTTACGTATCAAGCAGGATGGATGGATGGATGGATGGATGGATGGATGGCTCTACAGACCTTTTTGGCTTGGGTATAATGTTTTCCCATTTCAGACCATATGTCATTCCCCTGGGTTTTATTTCTTTGTTTAATGGTAATGCTTAAGAAGATACATTAATATGGATGTACCTGTTAAGCATCAGTAAACTGATAATAGATCTTTTTGGCTAAGACATAGTGTTTTCCCATTTCAGACCACATGTCATACTCTTGGGAAGGAGATTCTTTGTTTTAATGCAACTGTGTGATGCAGTTAAGCCATGTAGTCTGACACGACTAAGTGACCATGTGGTGCAGTTCTTATGTCAAACCCAGATAACCCTTGCTCACTGTAGAGTCTTCAGAGCATCCCAAAAAAGACTTTTTTCTGAGCTCCTTATAGTTGATTTCATTTATTAATTTTCTAATTATACATGTTATTAAATGGCTGGGAGGTCCGTATTTGCCCTCATTTTGGAAAATGGACAGAAAACGTTTTCAAAGACTGACTAAGCTGTTTACTAACGTTTTTATTTTTTCCTGGTTCAGAATCCTTTCTAAGCCCATGTAACTGTGAGCAGTTTGGATGAGCCGGTCCGTACTGAGAAAAAAACGGACCGGCTAACAATCAATCAGTGTGTGCGATTTACTAGGATTCCTGACCGGAAAAAAAAAAAAATTAAATATCATATACATGTACAGTACCAATATCTGACTTGTCTTTTAGATTCTTGTCTTCAGAAAGATGACTTAATGCTAATGGTGCACTGTATTCACCAGCAAATGGAAGCTCTCCTTCACTATCACCTTGGTTTTCTTTATCATCCACTTTTTTAGATTTGTAATTTTCTTGTGAAATCAGTAACTCTGAGGAAGATCTTCCACTGCCAAAGCCAGACATTTCTGCAGAATAATATAAAAAGGACTAGTAACTTATTTTTATTTGATATTCCTCTCATAAACACCTGTTTTTGAGAAATGATAATTATTTTGGCACAGAAAATACCTACCAAATGTTGCTTCACCAGTAAAAAGCAAGAAAAAACTTATTGAATGAATTGTTCTTTAGATAACACTAATGAAGAATTTACTCATCCAAAACCAAAAAATACTTTCAAGTTTGAGCTTGATGAGGCATGCTGGGTAATCAGGGCAACATGGTTGCCAATTACATTAAATGTATGGAGAAATTGAGAATACGTTTTTATCCTCCTTTCGCTTCAACAGAAAAAGTAACCCCCTTAACATGTCAGCTTGTGCAATTTAGCAATACCAATCATAAATCAGAGTTCAAATTGTCCCAAGTCTTGAAATAAGTTTTCAAATTGCTTCTGTAATTTAAAACTAAAATGCCATGCATGCCATGTCAAGCAGGTTTTTTGCATAGAAATGTGCTTGTCCAATAAAGTAATGTCGAAGATTTACTTCTCTGAATTAAGTTTGAACTTGTCCTAGATGATCTAAGATAGAATTTGTTGTACCTTGTACTGTCAATTTAGCCAAAATGTTATATTCTTCAAACTTTAAGCTACACATAATATAATATGTAATATATACAATATGAGTGGCAAGGCTGTATCTGATATACAAACTTGAGCCGCAGGTGAGAGGTTGCAGATCAGATATAGCATTGCCACACATATTATATATTGCTTATGATACATCTAAGTTAGCTAGATCATGTTTGACTAAAATTTTGAACATACATGTGAATTGGGCTGAGAAAATCAGCTTTAAAGTTTATGCAAATCAGGACAATTCTGTATGAGATATACAAGCTCCTACATGCTTGTGATTTTCTATTACTTTTGTTTCATTAATTATTCATGAGTATTAAAAATTCCAAAACACAACCACTTGAAAGCTTTAAAAAGCACTAACATGCATGCTAGTTGACTAGACGTGAATAAGACAAGTACTGTACAGTACCTTGTAATGAGTCTAGGTTTAGGATTCCAAGCGAGCTTTCATCTTGAACTGGGCTATCTTTCTCTTGGGACTCGATAGCCATCCCTTTAAAAACAAAATCATTCATTCAAATTATTCAAATTAAACAAATTGATTTTGATTGTATCATTTGACAGTAGTCCACTTCATAGGTTACATTCTATCATGTAAACGAATCTTATTAAAAAGACTACAAAAACAGGCAAACACCATGTGCAAGTTAGTGAGGAAAAAACTCAATACATATAAAAACAGTGAGTAGCTGCTTAAACTCTGGAGTGAGCAAAACTACAGCTATTTTCTCAGGCTACTGTTTTCATGAATTAATACACAGGTGCTTTGATAACAATTCAGTTATTGCAAGCGATGATACAATGCTTCTGTTGTCCTAAGCTTCCTTCTCTCATGCCCTTCATCTCCTTGCACGTTTTATATCACTTATATATAATCTGAATTGTAGCCCCCCTGTTAAAAATAACACTCCGATGTCCCTGGTTAATAGTAGTTATAATAGTATTTACTGCTACTTTTTGGTGATACAACTAACCCAATTGTGCTTTAGCACACTCTAATGCATTCAGGAAATCTTTAATATCTCCGGTAGGTAGGTTATGAAGTCCAAAGGAAAAACTAAAAAGAGAGAGAACAAACACATTTAACAAACAAGCAGTTGCAATCATGTACAAAATACTATAATAAGGACAAAACAATGGCTTCAATTTGAGGGTAGGGCAGACAAAATGCAGTAACTGTGTTTAATATAATGAATGGGATGTTGGTCAAGATGAAAATGGATCATTTAATTGGTTCTCTGAGCAGTTGGAATCATTCAGTCTGGACCAGCTTTCTGGACTGCTCCATTGAAAAAATAAAGAAAATTTAAGCTTTAGTTCTTTCATTATAAAAAATATTTTATTGACTACACATGTTCGGACTGGATAAGGGGAAATTAGTTGCATTCATTTTTTAATTAGTGTAGACTTTGCACAGCTCAGCCCATGTACACAAACACAAAAATGAACTTGAACAATATAATTCTTTCTGGACCCCATGCTTGGTCAGTAACATCTGTACATTTGTCTGCTCAACCCTTGATTTGAAACCATTGTTTTATTGTCAATCAAGCAAATTGAACCATGCCTTCCTATTCATTTGATAGCTACATCTTTACAGATGGAATTTAAGATCAATGTTTTCAATACAATAGGTATACCAGTGATTAATAACTGATTTAAGGTAATTACAGCCTGCTTAGACACAATTGATTTTTTTAAATGAACAATTAATTTAAAGTAATAAGGAATTTGGCAGCTCTAACCATGCAACCACCTGCAAATTAAAAATGTGTTACAAAATACTTTAATAAATCAACCAAATTAACATGTTATTAGTCTTTGTAATACCTGACATTAGTAAGTATTAGGAATGATTCAAGAAAAAAGGAGACAGAAACCTTAGTCACTTTAGATCAATAAGGTTCTCGTTCCGTTGATGTTCGGGATTAACGAGCGTAACACTTGCCTATTGTTTCTTTGCTAAAGCAACAAAGCCTGCAGCTGGACATCCGTTTATGCATGCATCGTTTAAGATCCACGCGTGTTTTTCAAAGGCAAAATAAACAAAATTAACGGCCCATAGCACAAGAATAACACGTAATTAAAATCCATCCACCGCGGCGCTAAATTCAAATAATTCGTTACGATTCCTGATAGGAAAACAAGTCGAAAGTCTAACCTGTCTGGTCTGGCATCCTTGTTTTCGTTCTGAGATGATTCTAAGTTGTTTGGAGTGACGGATTCTTCTTCGACTCCGCTGTCATGAGCTTCTTGATCCTCGAAGCTCTCACTGTACTCGCTGGCGTCAAAATCAGAAAACGACTCTAAACCACTCACGTGGGAGGGCCCGACTATATCACTAAAGGCAAACGAGGTGTCTGAAACATTAATATCCATTCTAGTTTTCTGTCTTAGAGTGGAACAGGTCACTAAATCTGATTAAAGTGTTCAAAAGTTGGCAGCCAAAAGACTAATCAAATGTCGTCATGTCATCTTCGTTTCTCTTTGCATTCGGCGCCAATATTCAAATCCTGGTACCAAGACACGGTCCAGATTGAAAGATAAGGTCGTTGAGGTTGTATCGATGTATGTTCTTGTTGTCTTAGAGCTGTCAGGGATTTAATTTCAGGGATTTTTTTAGCGTAGTTTTGTCTCTCTCTTTCACATCAAGGTCAATAACAACCTTCAATATTTCAAGTGCCAACCTCAAAACGAGGCTATGAGAGCTGGCCGCTGGTCTGTACCTTCGCTGGCGCGCTAACCAATTTGGCGGGAAAACCTGACGAAAATCCGAACGAAAAAATCGAAAAATCCCAGGCTATTTTTTTTTGAAAATGAAAATTAAGATATCAAATGCTCAGAGTTTTCTCATCCCAAAGAACAATCAATTCTGGATCATTTTCTTAAATTTTCAAACAAAACCTAATGGAAAAGTATGCATTTTAAAAAACACTTTTATTAAAAAGGCTACTAAGGGACTGTTCATTAAATATCCCTTGGGGTGGGCTGGAGGAAAAGTAGGAGGGCAAGGGAAAAATTTCACAGCCCCCCCATTCTATCAAAAACAATTTTTGAACCCCCCCCCCATAAAATTTAAACTCTCTGACATACCTTCCTTGGTCCTTTCAAACCCCCCTTTTTTGTAAGAAAATTTTTCGAAGCCCCCCTTTTTTGTGAGAAAATTTTTCGAAGCCCCCCTACTTTTCCTCCAGCCCCCTCCAAGGGATAATTAATGAAACAGTCCCTAATAAACCTAACATTTTAATGACCTCTCCCCCACCAAGTTTTTAGTGCCCTCCCTTCTTTACAGAATATTTATTAAAGAAATATTTTTATTGCCCCCTAAATTTTTCTTCTCCCAACTAGCAGAGATGGCATTCGTCCCTGGGAGAGACTCTGCTAGCAGGGAAATCTTTCTTGAGAAAGTTGTTGGCTCCCTCAAAATCCACATAGAGTCCCCAACCCCACTATACTTTGGGAGTAAGGGACCAGTCATAATTTAAGATGAAGGGGGGTGTAGGAGAAATTGTTTTTTTCCCAAATTATTTCCAGACCCTTACTCAATAGCACCCATAGGTACCCCCTTCAATCTTTTTATTTGATTTAAGGGCCCCCCTTTCTTACATAATACCCAAATGGTAATAACAAAT
>JAAAQI020141358.1:0-12002 GCA_011800005.2 Stichodactyla mertensii
CTATATAAAATTTTTGGGTCATTCAACAAGTCACTTCACATAGAATCAATTCTGAGAATATTGAAAAATGGGTGATATGCACTTTAACACTTGGCTTCATACTAAGTTAAATTGTATTCGTTTCATCAATGTAGTGTTTCTTCTCTTTATTGTGTCACAGTTTGTTTTTTGGAGTAGTGGTAGTGGTTTGGAGGTGAAGGGTCTTGGAATATGCATACCTAATATGAAGGTTCAGGGATACATCTTTTATGAACATTCATTTTATCACAACCCATGACCAGTTCAGAAATCTTACGTTTAGTTCTCAATGTGTACTGAGAAAATACAGGCTTGGTAGTTAATATGCTCGTTATAGAATGCAAAGATAAACAGCTAATACATTTGTTGTAAAGTCTACTGACGAAGCCAGCAATGGCGAAACGTTTGGAATAAACGCAAGATCAATACTTAAATGCCTTATGAAGTCTTCATTTGTCCAAACTAATAGACCCTATGCAATAAAGCCACCACTAATAGACCCTATGCAATAAAGCCACCACTAATTTGCATAAATCACTGAGCTCAATGAATTGAGAAAATATTTTGTCTTCACATGAAAGAGCATCAGCGAATTAGTAAATGTGCACAGTTTCAAAGAATAGTGGTAAATCCTTGCAGAGTTATAAGCATTTAAAATGTGCCAAAAACGTCAAAACGAGGCTGGTCAGGCCTTGGCTGTGTGTTACATACAAATCCTTCTTAATTCAAATCGCTGTAACTTCTCAGGTTTTTGAGCTCAGACCCTGAAATTTGGTTTATTTACAAATATTCTCATGCTCTTTCGAAGGCTGCTTGTTATGATTTTAGCAGATGAGCAGAAAGAAGTAGTCCTCATTCATGGCTTTTTGCATAGGGTCAATACCAAAAGGCATGGAAAACTATTTTTCTCCGTAATACATTTTTAATTAAGACTCCTTAAGAGTAAAGTTCGTTTCCCCGGAACGTCGATGCAGATCTCGTAGTGATCACTCAAAATATCTAGTTTGGGCTACTGACGTGATTATAATAATTATACAATTAATTATATATTATAGAATTAATTATATCCATTTTGAAATCACTACTATATCCTGCAATCTGGCTCTCAGTGCTCTCAGTGGCTAGCAGTGCGATTTAATTGGGAATCGCACCACTTTGAGTTTTAAATCGCAGTTTTTTGAAGAGCCATTAAAGTTGCAAAAAAAAAATTAAGCTTGACAAAAAAAAAACTGAAGGGAATTTCTGGGTGAAGGACAGGTTTTTGACTAAATTTTACTAAAGAATGGAGGAAATTGAGAATTTACAGTTTTTGTTGATGATGAAATTCTCCTCAAAGATGCAGAAAAATTTAATGAGAACAACTGTCCATCGTTGTGATTTCAAAATGGATATGATTAAGTGGTAATTGAACCTCATGTCGTGCAATTTTGGTCTGAAATCAAACTTGTGATTAACAATTGCACTCCCGCTACGCGGTCGTGCCATTTTGTAATCACTAGTTTGATTTCAGACCAAATTGCACTCCACTCAGTTCAGTTACTATTATAAATTTCATAAGAGACCTAATCTATAACGATATCCTAACTAATGCGATCATTATGCTGTCAGCTAGCGATTATGAAAGAACTTCTAAATATATCGGTCTTATAAACAGGAATGGAAAAACGCTGCCGCTTGCTCAATCGTTGGATTATCGTTCTTGAATGGCAGCAAGGAGTTTAGCTGCCAAACATATTCCTCCCATATATATATAAGGGGCTGGGGTGCTTGTCGGAAAGTTTGAAAACGACCCAAACGGTACCAGAGTCTCATCCTGGTGGGCGTGGTAACACGAGTTTTATCCCTAAGTAGTGCCAAAAAAGCAGCGCGCTTGTCGTTACTTTATTTACTAATTACAATCAAAATCATATCTAAATTTCGTAACGCAACAAAGATTACCATTAAGGAGAAGACTGAATGGTTTCTATGCCTTATCCTGGAGACAGAACTTTGCGACATAAACATGAAAACGAGGTCTAAGGGCCATGACTTCATGTCACGTAAATTGAAAGACTGCAGTTATGGCGTACAGTGATGTCAGAGTTTCTCTAGAAGATATCCCTGGATGAAAACTTTCAAATTTTAAGCGAACAGTTCATGAAAATCTTGATGGTACTCCAGCTGGCTTTATAATGCCGTATTGTAAGCCAGTAAAGCTGTGTTCAGAATCTTAATCTAAAGCAAAGTGCACGAAAAGTCAAGTGATATTCCTATCACAGTACAGCTGTACAACATTTGTGAGATGAAAAGGCATTTCTAGTCAACGTAGCCTTCATTCTTGATCCTGATGGCCCCTAGGCCTCATTTTCATGTTTATGTCGTAAAGGTCTATAGAAACGTAATCCGTCACCCAACGAAAGTAGCTAAAACTTGGAAATTAATGTATCGGACTTCATATGACAGGGGCGGATCCAGAAATGTCCAAGGGGGTGTCCGAAAAGAAAAAAGTGACGATATATTGACATCATTAATAATCCTGTTCTGACTTATTTAACCGTTGCTAAGAAAAGATTTAAGAAACAGATGTCGTGAATAAGACTTATATTTACTGAAAAATATCTCACGCTTGACCCGTGGGGGGTGGGGGTGTCCAGTGCACCAAAGGACACCCCCCCCTGGATCCGCCAATGTGTGAGCTGAACCTAATTTAGTGAAATACGTTCAATGAAAGGTTTGACGTTTGAATCTGATCCACTCAACTAGTACTGTGGTAGTGAATGATCGAGTTTGACATTTGATTTGAATAGACCTCTTTACCTTCGTTGTTTGTTTACCCATTTCAGATTACGTGATGTTACTCCTGGGAGTTAATTCTTTCATATCTTAATATTTTAACACGTTCATCATTATAGAACAATTCCCAAGAGAATGTCACCTGGTCTGAAATGGGCAATTTGCATAAGTAGGTAAAGAGGTTTATTAAGTCCGACCAATCGAAATCAATTTCGAACCCAAATATGCAATTAGCTAGGTTCGGCTCATGGAAAGTCTGACGTTTAATCTGCGTGTTATTGTGTAATAATTAGTCTTAGTAAAAAAAAGTTTATCTAAGGATACACAATCTAGGTATATCTACGTAAATCCCTTTCCTACGGCCTGACGTTTACGCTTTTTGTCTTTTGGACGTGTGGCCATCGGACGAGCACGAGTAGCAATCCCACCAGCATTCAAACGTTTCTTCTTGGGATTCAACTGAAGTTAAGAATTTGAAACAAAATGTATGGTCAAACAGGTTATTCTTATTCTTATTCTTATTCTTATTCTTATTATTGTAGAATTTAGCACAGGGATTTTCCCTGGGAAGAAATATCCAGTCAAGTCTCAACCCGAGACCTCAGACTTCCAGCACTTTATTATTATTATTTTTTTAATTTTAATTTTTTTATTATTATTATACATTTTACTCATTATCTCGCCACTGATTGGCTATTAACAGCCAATCCTCGATAGGTGTGAACTCGAAATGATAAATGTATTATTATACATTTTACTCACTATCTCGATTATGATTGGCCGAGAGCCTTAAGCTAATTCGCGATTATACTTCATCAATTCATCAATCAAACACTTTTTGATCAATTTAATATACAACATAAACTATGTAACAACACAACAAACCTATGTGTTTGTGTAGGTTGGTGTTCTAATGGGAAGAAAGTCCCACATATTGTTATCAAAGTTTTGAAACTTAAAAAATGAACGACGAGAAACTACAGAAATCATACCTCGTCAAGTCGGCCTTGATAGTAGTTATGAACCTCAAAAGCATGTGC
Source organism: Stichodactyla mertensii (assembly GCA_011800005.2). Lineage (NCBI taxonomy): Eukaryota > Metazoa > Cnidaria > Anthozoa > Actiniaria > Stichodactylidae > Stichodactyla > Stichodactyla mertensii. The sequence goes on from JAAAQI020141358.1 coordinate 3,831, forward strand.
AATTGTCAGCATCTTCGGAAACAGAGTTGGAACAATTTCTGTAATTTTGAAATCATTCTGGTCGTGCTTGGCTGTTAAACTCATCGGCCAGAGAGATGGATCTTCCATGAACTCAGAGAGGCAACTATTTGCCGCTGGCTTCATGTTTAGGTATCTGAAGATAAAACGTTTGACAGCTGTTACTGTTGCACTAAGGATTCTTTGAGCACTGCCATCTTCTTGTAAAACTTCATTGCCGTCCATTTCCTGTTTTACGTCATCTGGAAATACTTTACGGTACTCATCACCAACACAGCCAACAGCCTTAACGGCCAGTTTGTCTTCCAGGAATTCATACAGTGCGCAAACATGTCTGAGTTGAATTGCGTTTTGAGACTTTGGGAGAAGGTCTTTTGGGAATGGCCTTGATGCAGTTATCCAGATTCCTACGTAATCGAGCAAACTTTCCTCTGGTTTTCCTCCAGTACGTTTAAGAAAGCACAAAACAATTTCCATATGTTCCAAAAGAACTTGGATATCATCCAAAGATTTCCCTACTGTACCTGAAAGCTCTGTCTCGACATTGCTTGCGAGTTTTTCTTGAGGAATAGCTTGATCCAATTCATTGAGAATGTTTGCGCAGTCATGGAAAAGCTGCTTCGAGAAAACGAACTCACACATCCCTTTTGATGTTGTGAGGTATGCTTTACCAAGAAGGAAACTTCCTGCCAAATCCTTCTCTATCTTGGCAAGATCGTAGATAATTTCAGTTCCGTGGCCATACTCGAGGTTATGTTGTGAATGGTCTAAAAATTCGTCTGTCCATTCGTATCGAATGATCTCCTTTTCTTTTGCATCTTGGACGTGAACTGATGGAAAGCTACAGGCGGAGCCACTTTTACAAAGGAACTGAAGTGCAGGACACTTTCCAGAGGCTGCTATGGCCAAGCACTTATCCAGAAATTCGTTTTGCAAGTTTGCTAGCCCAACAAGGGTAGCACATAGATATTGACCAAGATCTTGTCTTTCCACTAAGCACAGTCCCACACGACTCATCTCACTTATGTGTTTGTTGTCACCCAAGCTTCCATTATAGAGAGGAACAACATCTTCCCAGGCTTTACTGAATTCCTCAAATGCATGTCTGATAGAATCCGCACCAGTGCTGTCAGCATCTATTTGCTTACGCTGAAGTTCCTTCCCTATAACAGCATCGCCAATCTTTCTGGTCTTTGCTTCCGCACGAGTCAAACTCCGACTTAGCAAGACATCTGCTCGGCGGCTCCAGGCGTTAAGGGCTACTAGGTTTCCAACGCGACTCAATGTTTTGTGATAGTCAAGGAAAAGTCCAAGTAGTTGGTGACTTTCTTTCACTTCGTCTGAGCTGTTCAAGTAAAACTCTCGGAGTTTTTCGAAGGAGTTTTCATGCTTAATTCGGAAAAGTCGTGGAAGACAAGCGTTTCGAGATTTGATGTCAGGGAATTGCGGCTCTTCAAATTCCTCGATCTGGGATTCTAGATCTTTTTCAAGGCTTTTTGTCTCATCTGCGTTCTCAACTTCGGGTTTCTTGCTTGTTGGCTTCAGTTGGTTTTCACGAAACTTTTGCACTAAAGGTCTCACTAGTTTAGAGAAATACGACTGCCACGACAGCCTCATCTTTTCGTCATGAGGAATCGGAAGACCTGAATCTTCGGTTAGGAAGGTAGTCGCTTCTTTTAACACTTGGTGCAAGAGAGTGATGATCTTTTCTTGTGTGCAACACAAAATAGCACTCAGAACATTCAAATCAATCTGTATATACTGGAAGCATACCTCAGATGGATTTTCAACCTTCATAAATCCAGCAAGCGTTTTTGAGGTTAGATCAAGGGAGTAGCCAGCCAAAAGCGCAGCATGAATGATCAGATGTAAGATACGAAACTCAACAGGATTCAGATTTCTTACACAAAGCATCTCCTCATGCATCGACTCGGGTTCACAATATAGGTAGCCCTTCTCAAGTTTCAAGGAAAACTTGCTGTCTTTCGTTTCTTCCATTTCACAAGAACCGTTGCAGTTAGCACACTTCAGAGCGGATTGCTCTTCACTTTTCGTGAACCGCGTACCACAGGTACTGCACAAAAAAAAGAAGACGTCTTGTCGCTGAACTGTCTCAAAGTAACGGTAAGGTTCGTATCCAGAGCTGTCGGCAGGTGCTGCCAAAACGAAAGAATTGCTCATCAATGTTGGGTCAATTAGGCAACAAACAATGGGGTTTTTACTCTTTCCGCTGTATCTTGATGTAAGTATGGCTGACAAATGTTGAATTAATACAGCAACCTCAACGGCTAAAGCTTTAGATTCTGGAGAGACTTCGAGCTGTGTACATTTAAAACTTTCAAGGTTAGCAATTTTAGACAGAAACCTCTGGTATGGATCTGGGACAGGAGCAAGCTTCTCTAATATGTATTGTGCTGCCTGATCTTCGGTATCTTTCATTGTACGGATTGAACGAACTGCGTAAAATTGTTCGAACACGACAGCTGCCAGTTCCATTCTTTTACGTGGTGTCTTAACATTATGAAGGACATCATCCAGATGCTTGGAATCAGAACCTGCTACGTACTTGCCCAAAGCAATTCCAGCTTCGGATTCGTCAGCGTAAGTTTGAAAAGGATCATAGGCAAACTTCTTTGGAGGGGTGGTTTGTGAGCTCACTACTCCGAATTTCTTCAAGGGATGAAGCTTTTCACATCTGTTAATCAATTGTGTGATATCATGCAGGCACAATCCTTGTTGTAGTTCTTTTATGAGTAACAAGTTGAGGCTTCCCTTTCTTGATGACAAGGTCTCCTCTTCTAAATCACCAAATATGTCCCTTAATAGCCAATCATGTCCTCCAGTGGACAAAGTGCTCCGATGTGCAATAAGGAATTTGGCTAGATGAAAGATGAAAGCCCTCAGGTACGACACTGCGCAGACAAACCCAAGCATGGCACTACATTTGCTGTCTTCATCAAAGCTTGACAATATTTCTGCTGCTTTGTGGAAATTATGGAGTACAGGATCATTTGAACCAGAAACTTTCTTTAAATTGAGGTCTCCAAATGCCATTTTGTTGATCAGATCACAACATATGACATTGAAATGGCAATCAAGTTCCTCTATGTCGCTCGCTTGCAGCTCAGACAGAGCCTCATTCACCTCAATCAAGTTCGGGAAGTCCTCTAAATCTTCTGGTGAATCTAGTAGTCTTCCAAAATGCTCTGTGGAAAAGGCAGCCTCTTCTGTGCGGAATATTCGGTATAGGATAGGAACTGCTAGTTGTAAAAGTCGTTCATCCCTGGTAGACGATATTTGTTTCAAGATTTCACCCATTAGTGGCGTGTCTGGGTTTGACTCTATGCATCTGCCATAAAACACGAAAAGGAACTCGTCCAGTTTTTCCTCGTCTGCTTCCTCTTCTCGAAGGTCTTCAATGCATTCATAGATTGACTCAAAGATCCTCGTAGAATCCAAGTAGTTCTCTTCTTCTACACTATTGGCAAGTTCTCCGAGGGCGTAGAGAGAATATGTATTTGCTTTTAAATCAATCAATGTTGACAAATCATAGCAAACTTTCAGATAGTGAAAGGCAGGAACTTGTGTATAAAACTTGGTAGCAGTCGATAATACAAAGGTCGTTTTACTTTGCCAGGCTTCGATGCCACAATAAGAATGTATGAGGTCGTCCGTTGGCAGCATTGATGCACAAAGTTCTTGAACAAGAAATTCTCCAAAAGTTGTCCTATCCTCTTCAACATCTGTTTCGTCTTCTTTCTCATAATCATCTTCTTCGCCGTCATCTTCAAGAGTCTCAACTTCTTCCTCTTTATCGCTGTCTTCTGGGGTCCGTTCTTCACGAAAATCGCTTGATGGAACGTCACTATTGCTGGCTGTTGTACCTGTAAAGTCTTCTAAACCCTCGTCTGTCGCAGTCTGATACATCTCGGTGTCTATTTCGTCAAAAACAAAGTCCTCCATTCGAGGACTACTTTCGACAATCTCACGACCTTCTTTTTCTTGTGGGTTTTCTCCTTCCTTTTCTAGGCTTTCGTCTATTAGATTAATATTGTCATCTTCTGTGTTTGAAAGCTGCTCTTTTTCGTCATGTTCTTCGGGTTCCTTCCTGAGTTTAGGTAGTTCGTCTTTATCATACTGTGTGTCGTCACTTAAATGTTCCTCCCCGTGTCCTTCATCTGTCTCTACTTGTTTGGAAGCATCGTGTTCTTTCATGCGTTTACTTGGTTCCTCCTTATCATACTCTATGTCATCACTCAAATGTTCCTCTCCGTGGCCTTCATCTGTTTCCACTTGTTTGGAAGCTTCAGGTTCTTTCATGCGTTTAGTTGGTTCGTCTTTATCGTACTTTATGTCACCACTCAAATGTTCCTCTCCGTGTCCTTCATCTGTCTCAACTTGTTTTGAAGCCTCGAGAACGTTATCTGCAATTTCATCCCTTCTATGCGTTACTTCTTTCTTTTTCATGGCTTCTTCTTTCTTTTCATTGAATTTTTGGATGAGTTCATCAATAGAAAATGGCACTTCAGGTATGCAAGCCTGTACGAAGTCGAGAAGCGGCGTTATCGTATCTCCCTCCGTCCAAAACAAACTGTGAAGCTGCGTAACAATATAGGGAACATCATTGATCTGTATTGAAGTGACGTCTGACAACTGATCCACGAAAAGGGCTTTCAGTATGCTTATTCTTTCAGCCCTGGTCAAATGCAGGGAAAACTCTTCAGATTTGATGTCAAGGGCATCATCCACATATTCTGATATGTGATTAACCAAGTAATCTGAATCAAGCATCTCCGTAATAACCTGCTGAACTTTTCTTGAAACTCTTATAATCAAAGATTTCTTTGAAGCTTCTGATAGTTCCCCATTTTCATCCAAAGTGTCTTCCTCTTCGATGCACTTTCGTCTGTACTCTTCGGAAAAAAATTCGTATAGACCATCGACTCTTTTGAAGAAGGAGTAAGAAAAGGGATATTGCAGCTCTAGGTGACAAACATCCACGACCAGGGACTCGGCATCTTGTGGATCAGGAACATGACGAATGTTAAAAACACTGTTCATTCGTAATAACTTCTCACATTCCAGTTGTGTTTTACTTTCTCTCAGTACCTTCCAAGCAGATTCCTTTTGCAAGAAGTAGACGATTCTTGCCAAAGGCCGACGTACAAGATGTGTGACAAAATACTGCATCGCTTTCACGAGTGTGGAGCAGTTAATAAGTGTTTTGCGGTCGCAGGCTACTGACACTTGCCATGTATCAGTGTTCGTCCCTAACTTTGGACCGCTTTCCTCGTCTGCTATCCACTGACAACACAATGTCTTGAAGCATTCCATTATCCTGGGAGAAGAGGTAATACCCTCAACAAGGTCGATGGTATCCTTGGGTTCAGGCTGCTTTGAAGGCGGGTATTTGATGCGAGTGAAGCACCATAGCAACTGATCCTCTGCCACCTTGTTGAAAGGCATGGTATCAGAATCTAAAATATTGACAATAGGGCTTTTGAGTATTTCTTTGATCTGGATGACTGGACGTTCGAGTACATCGATCATTACTTGTCTCCACCCACTTAGAAAGTTGAACTCCCACCGATACCTGCGTTGTTCTTCTTCATTTCGTGCTTCGCGTTGAAGATGAATCACAATACAAACATGCTTTTGGAATTCAGAGCCTTGGGAAGAATCAATATATTCTTTCTGCTGTTGCTCAATGACTGACTTCACCAACAGCATGTGTGGAGCATCAGAATCAGGTCTACACTGTATTGCTAAGAGGTTTGCCTTTGATTCCCTCCAAAAATGCTGTATTCTTTTTGACAATTCCTTTTCGGACTTGAAAAAGCTTAGTTTCTCTGTCTGCACATCGAAAACGCCTTCAACACATTTGGACACGTCAGTATGGATGTTGCTGTGAGTCATAACTAGTAGTTTCATACTCTTTGAATCCTTGTCTTGGGTAGCGAGAGAATCTTGGAGAAACGTCTTCAGACCATCATGGATGGGTTTTTCAAAGTACTCGTTGTAAAGTTCATTGATCTCTTCGTCGTTGTGGTAGTAAAGATGGGACTTGCGAGCCCTGACCACTGCATCTGGAGTGGCTACAAACATCAGATCATCTTTGCACTGAGCTATGACATCCTCCTTGTCAATCTCTTGCTCATTTTGGCTATGGAGGAGGACCAAAGATGGTAAAGTGTCCTCATGGAATCCCGCAAACATGTCCACTTCACTGAATTCCTTCTCGTGTCCTGTTACAGTTGAGATTTCCTTTGTCCATTCGCGAAGTTCTTCGATGATTTCTTTCTGTTTCGTATCAAGAACATCTGAGAACCGGAGAAGCTGTTTCTCAAATCGGTTCAAGAAAGGAGGATCCGAGTAATCGACTTTGTTTTCGTCCACCAACACGATACAACGAAATCCATCGTCTACTTGACACATGGGGTTGCTAAAAGCGCCCAAAGCAATTCGGCAGTTTTTCTTTCCACCTACGACGATGTAGTTCTGGTTTAGCATGTCGTACAAACTTCCATAAATGCCCTCGAGGTCACGCAGGATGAGCACACAATTCTGTTCCATGTACAAGATGATACGGCTGAGGACTCGGTGGTTGTAGTCAGCAGAAAGATCCTCCTCAAATCGACTGCCAAATATTGTGATCTTTTCCTTATTTAAATCTGCTAAAGTCTGGTCCAGGATGCCGATCGCTGAATCGCCATTGGTGATGATCATCAAATGTCTTGCCAACCTATCATGCAAGTTGTCACGAATGAGTTCTGTGACAGGAAACTCAAGGACGTCCTCCGTGGTTTGGTAATTCTCTAGCCTTTTCAAGAACAGTGTCTGGAATTCAACTTTCCCTCTGGTAAGACCACCAAAGTTTCTCTGCATGGCTTTTTGGATGTTTTCATTATTTTGATCAGGTTTATTAGAAGATATTTCCACACATTTGACCATGGAGTAATAATCGCGAAGGCCGTGAAAATTCTCGTGTTTCTGCGCTGACTGGTATTTGTGGTAAGCTTCAGCAAGACACTTCAGTTGATTTTTATAACGCGTTTCGTCAGACCTCAAAGATCGACGATCTCCGGGCTTATCCATCTGCGCTTCTCGAATAGAAAGCCCAGTTTCGTAAAGGTCATCCTCATCTGGCTCTGGTCGTGAAAGATGAACTGCTCGATTCATCTTGGCAGCATCTAAAGCCCAATTGGAAATCCCAACAACAGCAACATCGGGGAATTGTCCTTTGCCTGGCTCCAGAAGACGATGAAGTACTTTGAGAGGATTGAACTTCGAAACCTCAGCCAGTCCGATTTCATCTAGTAAAACAACAGGTAGAACATTTTCTGCTTTGTTTTTGTACTTTCTGGCCTTTTCAAAGACTTTTTCGATGCCTTCCGAAGTAGATGATTCAGAACCTTGGAAGGACACGACAAAAAGCTGTGGAAGTGATTTCAAAAAAGGATCCTTTGAGTCTCGTCCTCTTAAGTTACTTCTAATGACTTGCATCGACAGAGATTTACTACAGCCTGGTTTTCCGATGACAAACACTGGCATTCTGTTTAAGATGCAGACCAGAATGACAAACACGTTTTCGCGTAAGGCTGCGTTTCTAGCTGTTCCAGGCGGAAGTTCCATTCTCAAAAGCCAGTCTTCCTGTTCTGCTCTAATTATTTGTTCAAACCCATCACTTGGGTGTGAAAAACTGTAACGCCCATTCTTTTGGAATATTTTGCTCATCTTCTTACAGTATTCTTGTCTTAAATCTGAGCTCGGAAGCCTTGACAGATAACAGTGTGCAAGGGACAGTACTATGGCACGGTCTTTGAAATCAAACTTTAATGCTGTCGAAAACAATTTCGTCATGCGTGAAGAAATATTTGAACGATGAAGTGGAGGTCGGTTTGGAATCATCTTGTAAAACCACTTGATCAAAATCGTGGTACGATGTACATCTCGAAGACTCACACAAAAGGAACTTTCATCAGCTCTTCTCACAAAATCCTGAGACGCAGCCAATAACTCTACCAATAAATTACTATACTTCACATCAAACAGCCCCTCGATCATGCGATTAATGTAAGCCTTTTCGTCCTCTTCACTCAGTGACCCGTAATCCCATACATAGTCAATCATTGTTTCGGGCAATGGATGTACTCG
>JAAAQI020141369.1:1745-12002 GCA_011800005.2 Stichodactyla mertensii
AGAGAGGATGAGATGACTACCTCCATGGTGTTAGGGAATGCCCACTTGATGAAAGGAGAATATGATGATGCTATATTATACAGTAGGAAATGTCTTGCCATCGCACAAGAATGTGGTGGTAGAGAGGATGAGATGACTACCTCCATGGTGTTAGGGAATGCCCACTTGATGAAAGGAGAATATGATGATGCTATATTGTACAGTAGGAAATGTCTTGACATCGCACAAGAATGTGGTGGTAGAGAGGATGAGATGAATGCGTACTATACGTTAGGGAATGCCTACTTGAACACAGGGCAACATAGTGATGCTATATTGTACAGTGAAAGATGTCTTGCCATCGCACGAGAATATGGAAATAAAGTAGACGAGATGAATGCGTTTAGGACGTTAGGGATTGCTCACTTTAAGAAAGAAGAATATGATGATGCTATATCATACAGTAAGAAATGTCTTGACATTGCACAAGAATGTGGTGATAAAGCTACTCAAATTAAGGCGTACAGGACGTTAGGGACTGCCCACTTAAAGAAGGAAGAATATGATGATAGTATGTTATACAGTAAGAAATGTCTTGACATCGCACAAGAATGTGGTGATAAAGAGGCTGAGATGAATGCGTATAGGACGTTAGGAAATGCTTTGAAGGAGAATGACCTCAAGCATTCCATGTCTACTGTCAATTGGCAAAAAGGTGTCCAACTGCCTTTACAGTGGAACGAAGGAGAACATTTAGACATGGTAGATGGACGCCAAAGGGCCCAAAACAGGACGTTTCATAAGCCTGTGATATTAACCTCTGAGCAAATGGTATCAACCTCACAAAGCTTATTTGAAGAGAGGACAAAAGCGAGCGGGGAATCCGTAGTAAGTCGGAAGTTTGGCGCGAAAATAAAAACTAACGAGAAACGGGCGGGTGATAGTGAACTACTAGAAGATAATGATGATTCTCACTACATCAAATTTAGTAGGGACTGCGAAATTGCTACAGCAACAAAACAAAACTGGGGATGTGATGTCAATAGAGATAATAGGGACATACGTGAAGACTTTGGAACTCGTAAAGATGATGAAAATATGACTCCTAATGGAGGCTTGGAAAGCACTGGAGTATTAAATAGCAATGGAGCAAGGACAGGACGAGATCTAAAAGCTTTGGAGGAAAATTATGGTAGTGAAGTCTGTAATGGCGGCAAGCCGTCGAAAGAAAGAGCAAGATCATCCATAAAATCTATTTGCTGCAAAACAAGGACAGGATTGTTTGAGCAGGTAGAAAGCGATGGCGGTGAGGTGAGACTAAAAGAAGGTGCATCGGTTGTCCTATCCAGAAGATTTGCCTGTGATGATGTAACACGAACGTCACATTACGACGTACGTCACATTACGCCCAGAGACGTCGCATCACAGCTAAGTGAACCTCGAGTAGCCTGCGATGTAACAAGCATGTCTCGTTATGACACGCCCAGAGAAGTCTTAACACAGCTGAATGAGACACGTTCAGTCGATATTTTGATTAATCACGAGAGGGATGAATCTGGCGATAAGAGCAAATTTGAAATTGCGGCCGCAACCCCTCTCCCAAAAGTCGGCGAAGTTTTAAAGGCACATGAACATGAGAAGTCGTTAGACAAAGAATGTGTTACGTCTTCCGATAACTTCCAAGATTCCTCAAAGTTAGGAATGAATGAGGAATGCGAGGCTATTGGAACCACCAAAGAAGATTTTCTTGCGTCAAATGAAAATGGCGAAACGTCGTCATCGTTTGACAAAATAAGCGAGTGCCTCTCCCTGCCTTGTAGTCTCGTACCAAAAAATGGTATTGCTGCCAAAGATCACGACGATCTTTATACTACTGAAAGAACTCGTCCAAGGTTTTCTACTGAATCACAGAACAAAATCGACGACACTTGTCGAGAGTCTCTAAGCGTTATTAAGGAAATAGATGACTCCCAAGAGACGGCCAGTAATAGGGTTTGGGATTTACAGGGCGCACGACCTAAAATACAGAACCATGAATCCCTGATAGAGGAGAGGTCCGACTTTATCGTGTCTGGTGTTGATTCGTCATTCCTTGCACGACATTCGAACGATTCTTCTTTAAAGCGATCGATGTATTCAAGAGCAGTGCCAGATCACGGTGCCTTTTTATCGCTCCCTGTTATAAGTGAAAGGAGGAGCTTCCCTTCTCTTGCAAGAACCTGGCCGATTAGTAATGAGAGGGAAGTGACACTTCCTAGCGGTCCATCATTATTAGGTCAGTCCTTGAGGTCTACCCATGATCAACAGAGCAGTACAAACAATACAGATAATATTGTAGGATCTACTAGCACCGACGAAAGTTGTCCAAGTGGAATGAAAATGAGATTGCGGCCCTCTAACGAATTGGGAACAAATGGAAATAATTTGTCTCTTGGGCAAGAAACTAATTTCCTTAATTCACATCTAAACGAAAATGAAACCATACAATGTGGAAATGTTACTGCAAACTGTACGGGGTTTGTAAAAGATCAAGAAGGTGATCAAATAGCAGATCAATCTTTTGGTCTATTTGATCAAATTGGTACATCTCAGTTTGCCTTGACATCTGAAGGTGGTTATTATGGTAACTCTAGTAGTGGATCTAGTATGGAATTGTTTAACACAGCCGATAGCTCTCTTCAGTCTCTGGAGGAGAAAATAGAAGCTACATGCATGACTTTGAGCCAAATGAGTGAGAGCACGCTGCTCAATCAGGCACTAGAAAGACAATATCCAGACGATGAACATCAAACAGAAAATGAGAATGAAACAGTCTTGATTGACCAAAATATGCAATGGGGTGGAGAAAATGAAAATATTAGTGAGGGAGATAGGAAAGGCGAAAGTGGACGGGATAAGGAATTGGAAGAAGGGAGAGGACCTCGGTTTTGGAAATCTTTACTTAGTTTCGGAAGTTTTTGGAGAGCAGAGGAAGAAACAAGGGAAGCAAATAGTGGTAATTCCCATTCACAACAGAGCATTTTGGTGCAGGAATCTGGAGTACATACAGTGAATCTGGCCGCTGCCCAAGCGACATCACTGTCAGCTCAGCGTGTCTCAGCTAAGACTTATGAAGCATTAGAACGAGAACGACGCAAAACAGTCACGCAAGAACGCCAAGAACTGCGCAAGAAAGAGGAAGCAGAAAATGAAAGGCGACTACAGGCTTCACGAGAAGAACAAGAGCTATGTCCGCCATCTTCGCCTCGGCCAGCTAGTCTTCCAGTACAGGAATCTACTGAAGAGGGGCCTTGTAGCCACTACAAGAGAAAATGCCAAGTCCAGTTCCCTTGCTGTAAACAATTCTACTCGTGTCATCGTTGCCATAATAATTCGGATCAGTGCCAGGAAGAAGACAAGAAGGCCCTGGACTCTACTCACTTGAAGTGTTTGAATTGTCTGACGGAACAGGAAATTACTAAAGATAGTCATCACTGCAAGAACTGTAATATTCAACTATCAGAGTATTTCTGTGGTATATGCAGACACTTTACTGGGAATGAAAAGAAGCCTTATCATTGTGAACATTGTGGAATTTGTCGTGTTCACAGAGATAGGTCTTTCCATTGCAAGGTCTGTAATGTGTGTCTGGATAACCGGTTGAAAAATAATCACAAGTGTAGGGAAAATTCTGGCCATGACGAGTGCTGTATTTGCTTAGAGGTGAGTCTCGCAAGTAAAGTTACATCTAGAATTATCTGAAATTTTGTCTGAACGTGCTTCACGATATTGTAGTTTAGGAAATAATACTGGGGGGTCTTGGAATTCGTTTTTATTTATTTATTTATTCATTTATTTATTTATTTATTTGTTTATTTTTTTCCACTATAGGTATTTATTATTAAAAAATTGTTTCTTTTTACAGGACGCGTTCGGTGGTTGTCAGATCCTGCCATGTTCTCACAAAGTCCACCGGGAATGCGCTGTGGCCATGCTAAAAAACGGAGTGTAAGTACTCTATACTTTATACGAGAAATGAAACCAACCTAGGATGCTCCTTTTCAACTCAACTGAGACTATTTCATGTTAAAGATTCTTTATTCCATTTTAACAGACGAAAATGCCCAATTTGTCGCTCCCCACTTTATCAGTGACTTTATCAGTGATTCATTGGCAAGAATGAAGGACTTGCCAAGATGGAAAGAACTGAATCCCAAGTTATAAGAAAAGCTGAACGCTCCAAAAACTTCAGCCAGCTGAATGTTACTGAATAATATCTCAAGCCTGTTGTAGCTGAAATGCAGGTATTGAAGAATTGCCAGTGATGTCCCGATGTTGTTTATTAATATTATTATTATTATCCTAATAATTGTTATTAGTAGAAACTTACTAGCATACTATAACGAATCCTGCAATCTGATTGGCTAACGTACTCACTATTGAGTGACAGTGAGTGAGTAGCTAAAAAGCCGGCATTTTGTGCTAAAAAATGTTAAATTCAATTAATATTGGTATGAATTCAAATGTAGTATGCTGGTCGGTTTCTACTAAAACAATTAGACTACTCGTTCTTGTTGTCTGTGTGTCAAATAGTCAACTAGGCGCGATAATTTATGGCCCGAACTCTTACAGGAAACTCGAACTCTAATTTTTAATAGTCCTTTCCCAAGATATGGTTGAGTGAGTCCAGTACTTGCCAAAGCCTTGATTTCATTACCGCAGCAGTTTCTTCATGGTGTTGTTATGTAACTTATACATTGTTTAATCAACAACTCTCCTTCGCTTTATTGTTTAATCATCCCGAAGTCCATTGTATCAGATAAGTACATAGTTCAGTTCACAATGGTACGTATGAGAAATGGAGCTTTGGCTAGGACTGGACTCACTCAACCATATCTTGGGAAAGGGCCATTGTCATGGGTCGCTGACTACCGGCTGAAGGACAACGTAGATTGGCTGAGAGAAGAATACAAAAGACGTCAAAACAATAGAACGAAGCAAACAATAGCAATCAAAAACAAAAGATAAGTTTCCTCCTTTTGTTTAATTGTCTGTTGGTTTTGTTCTCTCAGCTAATCTACGTTGTCCTTCAGCCGGTAGTGTATTACCATTATCATATGACCTGTAGGGACCGGCGCGCGTGCGTTCCTATGAAAACCAATAAAAAAACACGTGACCGAGCACATAAAGATTTTAGTTTTTGAGGTGGTCTTCTGGTCTGGACCCGGACCTCATGCTCGCGCGCCGTTGACGTGAGCCACGTTGTTTGTGTGCATCTAAGATGAGACACGAACAGGCCAGAAAAAGGGTCATATGATAAAATGCTTATTGACTGAGTTAAGTTGGGCCGGACGGGAAAATATTTGGCTCTTGGTCATTCAACACGGATCTTGCTGTGCTCGGTCCGTACGGTCGTAATCTCGAGCCAGATATTTTCCCATCCTGCCTTCTCAATCAGTCAAGCACATAAAAAGGAAAGCACGGGTGGTAGTGGGGAGAGCACTCGCCTCTCACCGCTGTGGTCTCAGGTTCGATACTCGGACTCCTGTGCTTCGAGGATTTTTCTCCGGGTACTCAGGTTTTCCTTCCCGCAAAAATCAACATTCTAAATTCCTGTTCGATGTTTCAGTGGATAAAAAGCCACTCCGTGGAAACGCCACTGCCAAATCTGTTGTTGTTATTGTTGTTGTTATTATTATTATTAAAATACCTGGCCATCATGTGATATCAGAGCCACCAAGTTTGATTGACGTTGAAGAAGAGTTGAATTCATGAGGCACGGTTTTTGGACTGTTTTATTTGTGTGCTGGTATTATGAATAACAAAAGACTAACTCAAATATTGTCACAACAAGCTTAACGATTTAAAAGACTAGGATTAAGAAATCTTCACAAATTAGGACCGCGGAAGCTGTGGGGCCGCCATTTTGAATTGATTTACTTCGATTACTCAATGTTGCAAATGAGTTTGTGTCGTGAAATGACACACCAAAATCGAAATTTCAGATCTTTTACACAGAAGGATCTTTAGTAAAGGTCTTTTTTAATTAATTATTTAATTAATTAATTACAACTTATTGTATTAGTCATTACCGAATTCGGAAAGTTGACATTTTAACCCCACCCTCACCCCCCGACACAAATTTCACTCCGCGGTCCCTGCAAATAGATAATTATGTGAATGGACTAAACAGACAAAAATAGAAAACTAGGAAAACGTTAAATAAAACCTAAGATAACTTTATTAAGGTATGAAAGCAACAAAATTGTTAGAGTTGGATTTGGTTATATTGTACTGCTGCAGTCTAGTTAATTCAGTTGTAGTATGTTTCTTCTTGGGTTCAAGTTACTATTATTTTCGTGCCACTGTTGTGATTTGTAACCCTCTATTATAAATAAAGTAGTTGTTGCTGCTTGTTGTTGTTATATTATTGTTACTATGTTGTTTTCTTTTCCTTTTGTTTATTTGTTCTTACTTTTATTCCTATGTACTTTATTGACGTACAGTCAATGTCATTAACGTTGTCCACCGTAAAAAAAAGACATTTGGACTACAAGAAATATCACGTGATACCCAAAAACTCGCTCTAAATGCTTGTTAAATGAAACCATTGTGTACGTAGAGTTTATATTTATTATTCCCTGGTAACTGTTAATAATACTAATTTAAATTTTTATCCCTTTCAACGAATAAACAAATGAATCATGTGACATTTCTTTTAGTCTAAATGTCTTTTTTCATTGGACAACGTTAATGGCATTGATTGTATTTATTCATTCTGTTATTAATTGATTGATTGATTGATTTATGTTTTATTTTATATACATGGACAAAAGATCAATGTGCTTCAAAGGCTCAAACTCCAATACATACGAGTAATCCAGCCGTTCGTGTCCGGACGTCTGCCACTAATATCATGAGGTACAGCATACAACACCAGACTATCCCATGAGATGTCTTCTTCATTAATCCCTCAGAATTCCAAAAAATCAAATACCATGTGATGTTCCTTTCAAGGAACTATAACACATCTTACTTTGCACAGGGGCGGATCCAGCATTTTTTAAGGGGGGTGCTTTTTTTAATGACAGCCAAAATGATCAGTATAGTCAGCTATGGAATTTATCTGATCATGCACTGCCGACAACGCTTTATTTGTGTATGCTGCTTTTTTTCTCAATATAAATACAACAGGCTTACAAACGATAGGAAAAAAAACGTTTATATATGAAAAGAAACTTTCAACGTCGTCCAAAAAGGGGGGGGGGTGGTGCGTCCGCACCCAAAGCACCTCCCCTAGATCCGCCTCTGTTGCAACAAAACTAGTTTAGAATTGTACTTACCATTGGCGCCTATATTTTCAGGTACGGGAAAGAGTGGTTTTTTATATATTTTGTCAATAGTATTTAGAAAAATGTATGCGGTTTTCTATGTAATGTTTATAATTTGTACATTTGTAAAGATCTATTTCACAAATATTGTACATTGAATATCATCATCACTGCAGTATGTTACAAATTAATCGTTCTTGAGTTAAACTCAAAACCAGTTTCAGTTTTGGCTCGAGTAAAAATTAAATTCAAACAACAAATAAGTTACTAAAGCAAAAAAAACGCTTGGCTTAAGCCTGTGAACATAGACTATAGATTATTTATTGTTACCGTTAAAGGCAACAAGAAAAAGGAAAAAAGTTAATGTTCTTGAATAAAAGGTTATATTTAATGAAATTTGCTTTAACGTATGTAATTTTCATTCATTGACCATTCATCCATTCATTTATTCATTCATTCATTGACTGGGATTGGATGGAATATTCAGTAGGTTAAGGTCATTGGGGTGGAGAGGAGTTGAACGAGCCGAAATCGCACAGTTACCCATAGTTCTTTAGGATTTTGTACATGCAAGCGAGGTAAGAGGGCAAAGTATGTATAGAGGATTTTAAGAAATTTAACAGAAAACAAACACCGTTTTTGCCCAACACCGACTGAAATAGCAATAGTACATCCAAGATGAAGATGCAAAAGGTGGGCTTTCTCTGTTCTTGTACAGAAACAGACGTATTTCCCCAAAAAATTAATCTGTTCCCAGAACTTGCACGCAGAAAATCCTCTGTGAAGGCCGTGTTACAATTTCGTGAGTTGAAAAATTAAAGTAAACTCGTCATCCCACTTAGCCCAACTCTCAAGACAATCTCCGAAGGCTTAGTATGGTAACAACAAACGCAGTCAGAGGTAATCTGCTAAATAATTTATTGTTTCTCATTAAGATGCCACTGAGATTCTAAAAAAAAGCACTTTTTATCTATTATTTTAAAAGGTTACAGTGAACTCCTTCAATGCGGACACCTTTGCCTGGTCCCGGCCGAATTGCCATACAGTATATTCTCTGTAATGAAACTCCCTCTAAGATAGACGGATACCTTTCTAAGGCGGACACTAAGAGCTGGTCCCGAAGGTGTCCGCCTTAGAGGGAGTTCACTGTATTAGTAAATATAAGGCAACATCCTCCCCCCTCCCCCCTTGTTTAGGCGTTTTATAGGCGTATTGTACTACTCTAGCTCAGGAAATGTCAAGAAATTTACCAGGGGAGGGGGTTCAGACATTGGACCTGTTCTTGTGCCGATTCTAAATCAGATACGAACATCTACATTTTCTTCATTTCTGATATTTAATATGTATTAAAATTCGTATGGCTTTGCCCTGGCAAAGTTTTCTTTCTTCAAAGTCTTGAAGAATGATCGTAAGTCTATCGTTCCTGCCATCGAAGAATTCTGTATTATGGACCTTTTTATTTTGAGCGCAATTTTCTTTCTCATTTCAGATAACTTAATCATTTTTATGGCCAAATTACTTCTTTGTTTCTTGCTGACGCTCAAAAAGATTCGAACATAAAAACGATTCTTATTACTAACAGTTTTGAAATGGGAAAACATTACGTCATGCTGGAAAGGTCTATTACTTCATTCGTGGAGAATTGTCTGGATTCGTTTATAAAATCATGTAAAAAGTAATTTTCAACCAAACAATGTAATTTTCTTTTCAATTGGCTTTCGGCACATTGGGCAGTTCCTTAAAGATCTACAACATTCGTCACAGGTACTGTGTCCGCATAGGAATGCTACGTTCCGTCTGTTCTCCATACATATAGCGCATACTTGAGCCTCTTCCATCTCTCGTACTTTGGCTTCAAGGTAAACCAAGGAGTCCATATTGCGCCCATACTTGTCTGCTTGGCTGGTTTCAAGGACTGCTCCATCTAATATAGAATCGATATAGAGTGATTTCACTAAACCCGCGAAGCAGAGACTACGTTTGTTAAAAGTATGACGCCACTATAAGAAATGAAAGCGACTTCAGGGCCAAAAATAAAAAGCATTTGAGAAGATTTTTCTTCATGGAATTGTTGTATAGAATTCTGATCATTGCAGGCGTAAAAAAATCATGCATAGTTCCAGGACAGAATCTCTCTTTTCTCAATGACAGCGCGTAGTTATGGTTTAGTTACTTTAGTTACATACAATACAGCTACAGTACGGCTATCGTACCCTTTTCCCACTCATGACGAAATCCACTCCTAACCTATTGTAAGGATATTCCAACGACGAAGTTTTTTTAACCAAATTTAGATCGAAAAATGCCGCCCGAGAGCGGTAATGATGGGCAACTGGGATCGAAAAGAAACCCTACGATACTCAATAGCTCATTTTCGTTAGAACAAATTTTAGCATGAAAACGAGGCTTGGATTCCAGCTGTCAACGCGCGTCCGCACAACTATGGGCGAGAAGTTCTAAAACCAAAAACCAAATGGTTGGTAACTTTTGGACGGTTCTCCATCGTTATAACAATTCAAAAATAACTCCCAATTTGTCTAGAATCCAAGCCTCGTTTTCATACTATAATTTGTAGCGCGCGGTCTGGTAATAACGAAAATGAGCTATTTCGACTATGTCACAAGTCGTAAGGTGGTAAACCACTTTAACTCTGTCTTACCTGGTCCTATTTTGTTCGTTATTTTCTCCTGGCATGATATACACTTTTTCATTCTGATAGAGCAGTCTGTACCAAAACAAAAATCAGTCATTAACAAACGATAAATTTACATTCCATTTCCAGATTTTTTATGCATGATGCCAGCAAACGACCAGCAAAACCTTTGTATTTTTCAAGGCGCTAACATTTTTAAACTGGGGAATAGGCCCCTTGCAGCACGTCGGAATGCAGTTGAATTTGGAGGGCAAGACAATAGGTTTCTGGTTCTCTGGAGTTGAGATTCTTTTGTCTTGCCCTCCAAATTCAGCT
>JAAAQI020141380.1:0-12001 GCA_011800005.2 Stichodactyla mertensii
GTCTTAAACTTAAAGAATCTTTTCACATCAAAAGAGAGAATCCTGAACTTAACATTCAAGTTCAACATGTTAATACTATTTCTTAGTTTATAAATTAGTTCAGCTATTTCTCACTTATGAT
The DNA here is from genome assembly GCA_011800005.2 of Stichodactyla mertensii. Taxonomy (NCBI): domain Eukaryota; kingdom Metazoa; phylum Cnidaria; class Anthozoa; order Actiniaria; family Stichodactylidae; genus Stichodactyla; species Stichodactyla mertensii. Next base: position 122 of record JAAAQI020141380.1, read on the forward strand.
TAGTTACATCTTAAGTGTTAAGTCTCGCTCTCTTATTGGTTCAATTTCTATAAATATCTCTTTAATCATTGTAATTAGCATAATCTCTCGTATATTGTAACAATCACTTTCAATCTTTCTACTGAAGATGGCAAACGTCTTGCCGAAACATGTTTAGTATAATCGTCTATTTGAAATGTTTATTCTTAACATAATTTCATGAATATTTATGCCATTAGCAACAAACTTTCTCATTAAAATGCGAAGCAAGGGGGATCCAGGACATTTTTTTAAGGGGGACGGATGCTCCCCAGGGTTTCTTTAAGGGGGGTCCACCTTTCAAGACTCAAACACCAAAAGTAAATAATATCAAATCAATAATGGACTGTAAATGAGCTCATCTCAGGGGAGTGTGGTGATGCGCTTTCCCTCCCCTGGAACCGTCCCTGCATGGGAAGAATCAGGAAATCGAAATTAAGAAATCCAGAATCGACCCGAAAAGTTTGTTATGTGTATACACCAAATTGAAAAAATGTTGTCGGGTTCAAAAGGTTAAATCATATAAGGTAAGACCGAAAGGGATACTGGGTAAACAGTTAATAAATCCCATGATATGCGGGTGTTGTTGTAACTCTCGAGAATTGCTTAGAATTCTTGAAGAAAGCAATATTCAAGAGTTGCATCAATGTTCAACGCATATTATGGGCCTTATTAATTGTTTACCCAGAATCCTCTTCGGTCTCACATTCTATGATTTAACCTTTTGAACCCGACAACGTTTTTTCAATTTGGTGTATGTAATGTATAAATGAACACTAATATACTATCAAAAATATCTATACAAAGAAAGAAATTGCTTAAAGACAACCTATGTTGAATGACCTTCTTCAGGCTGTATGATACGAACAACAGCAACAACAACGCTAAAAGGAAAAACTTCGTTTTGTCAAAGCTGTGATAGTTGTAATTTTTTTCGCCTTTTAGCGGTTCATTTTCCATTTCAGCTGTTTGCATGACTTCAAGACTTCGCTTGTTTCCTGCAAGTTTCAATATTTACTATTTTCCTTATCCGTCAACGTCACAAACGCTGCGGCGGCACTGGAAGAAAGAATTAAGAAAGAAGAAGAAGAGAAAAAAGTCATGCGCGCCTGTTATCACCTTTTATTGAGTTACGAAAACTGTTATTCCGATATAAAACTGTCGTAATGTTGACATACAAAATGACAGTAAGTACAGGTAGGTATTGAATACGTACTGCAATATATTTCTACTATTTTTGTCTACGGTACTGTTTCAATGTCTCAGTACATAGTACTGACCATTCGCCCAGTTGAGCCATTTTCTTCGGCGAGAACCAAGAATTACGAGTTTTTAAGCATTACAACAAAGTTTTTTTACCTTATATCAGTCCAGGTTTGAATAAAAGCTAGTACGCTTCCCTCATCTCTAACTTGGCCTTCGGTACAACATGCCAATGAATTGACGATTTAATAAACTTATATTTACTTTTTGAAATGTCAATCAATGATTATGGAATAAATAATTCATAGCTTGTTTGAAGTTGATGAGAGACCAAGGAACAATACTGAAGTGAATAAACTCAAATGTGAGATGTTTGTAGGCTGTGTTGAAATTCATAGTAACAACCTTGTTCCATCAACCATTTTTTAAATATCTTTTATTTTTAACCGAACTTTACATACGCGGTCGAATGCTCGGTAAAAATAAGAAAATCTTTATAATGGTTGATGGAACAAGGTTACTATGAATTTATGAATGAGTTTCATATGGCTCCAAGGTAATAAAGATCATTCAATTTTTGAGATGAATGACTGAAGATGAAGTTCATTTGCAAGTGTATAGATGAAGTAATTAAGGTTCCAATCATTAATCACTCTATTATCAATTGAATCGTCTATTCACCCTGGCATAGCATAGAAGTGAATACATGTAGAAATTTTAATTTCGTGTTGAGCTGAATAGATTCTGTAACTTGCCTTGAACGAAACTCTTCAAATTTTCTTTACGCCATAGTGGAATTATAAATAAGACTTATCGCATTGTAAGCAAAAGAAAAAGAAAAGCAGAAAGAAAGCCCCCGGTAATTTAGTTATAAAATTATTGAATATAGCTTACCTTTTGAATAAGTGTCTCAGAGCGCTCAAAGACAGATATTTCAATGATATTAATTCACTCCACTGTACAAGTTCTTTGTCTAAAAAAGACAATTCAACGCACTTGTTCGCAAAGAAAAACTGAATTAAAGGAAAGAAAAAAGGGAGACAGAGAGGTGGTGGGACATCAGCACTGAGAAACAAGAAAAGAGAGAAAAAAAGTTTTAACTAGAATCGGTTAATTTAAAGATTAAGTAGCAATATTTCGCAAGATCTGTATAAATCCTCACGTATGTGTGATTACAAGACTGTAATATTGTTTCTCTAATAATATCTCCATCTTGGTTATAATACTTAGTTACTTTTACTATCTTTATTCAATTCACATTTCCTTCAGCCTCAACAAGAGCATATATCCTATCCATGATTGCTAGGCGGCTTGTGGGTTCACCTGTCTGTCTTTGGGTCATTAACCTGGCCTTGTGTTACAAGTTGTCTCCCTGGTTTTTAGGCGTAATTAAAGTCAGGTTGTATATTTTCCAAATCCAATAAGTTTCACTGTTTTATCCAATGCGTTAAAAATTTATCTCCACTAAATCTGTTTTCCGCTAAAGATGGAATCGAAGAATATATTGAACTCAAAGAGAGGGAATTAGTCAACTGGACTAAAAGAGATTGAAATGACGGGACTGGATTCCAAGAACTGCAGTGAATGGACACTTACATGATCAAAACAAAATATACAGCCTTCACTTCACGAAAACTCTGACCGCTCTACTTGCTCTAATCCCACATGCCATTCTCTTGTCAAGTTCTAAGAATTTTGTCACGATATATATCAGTTTCTTCCATTTCGAATTCCATTCCATACCAATCCGTTCCAGGAATGTTTTTCCAGTTTTCCTAATCGCTATCCGGTTCCCTTTTGAAAAGCAAATACAGTGTTTCACTGATCCAACATTGTTATTTTTGCAGTCTCAAACACTACAGCCTTGGATATATAGTTTCAGTTCGTCTTTATCTCATCAGAAACTGAAATCATCATAGTCAATATTCATTTCATTGACAGTTTTAATATCTGCACCTTGGACCGCAGGATCCATTAGTGACAACTATGTTCGTTAATTTACTAGTGGACGTGCTAGCAAACCATTTTATAATTACTTTTCACGTTGTCGGTATAGAGTAGTTAATATACTTTTTTAATACTTTTTTTTGGAATAGTTTATGGAAAAGGCGCTGGCAATTTATTATAACAAGCAAGAATAGTCCTTGTTTTTTCCCATTTTGCTTTTTCTTCTTCTTCTTCTACAAGCTCGAGCCGCAGGCGAGAGATAGTAGATCTGCTACAGCATGGCCAAGCATATTGTAAATTGCTTATGATACGTCTAGGTTAGCTAGATCATGTTTAACTAAAATTTTAAATGTACATGTGAATTTGTCTGAGAAAATCCCATTAAAGTTTATGCAAATTAGGATGATACTGTATGAGATATACAAGCTCGTCCACGCTTATGATTTTTTGTCTTGGCTCATATTATAACATTTTTTCAGTCACAGTTTTGACCTTTTTTTTTTTTCTTTTTTTGCTTCTTCATTCAAAGTTTCTTTCCCCCCCCGCTGTAGTTTGGAATGGTTTTTGATTCTTCTCTTTTCTTTTTTCTTCTCTTACCTACATTCCACAAGGGCTGAATTCGGATTAATACTGAACACAGTGATAATCCGGATAATAATGACTGTAAGTTCCGTAGAAAATTTTACGGACCTCTCGCCCATCAATACAAACTTGGCCGTGGCATGCAGACAACTAGTGGATCATATAATAATACCATGATTTCCGCTCAGTGTTATTCATTTGCTGAAAGATATCTCTGTAATCCAGTATCGTTTTACACGTTTCCACAGAAACCGAAAATCACTTTTAAAAACACTAGCAGTGGCATCGATTTAGGCGCTAAGTACTGAGTTTGAAGTTCAAACAGTTTGTTCAAATTTGTAAATACGAAACTAATCGAAAATGTCATCGTCTGATGAAGAAAGCATTGAAGATGACGGCTTGCCTTACCTTGGTGAATACGAAGGAGAAAGAAACGATAAGGACGAGCGTCATGGCCAGGGACGAGCGAGGCTTCCTAATCAAGACACCTACGAAGGACAATACGAGTTTGGTAAACGCAATGGCCAAGGGGTTTATAGGTACGAAGCAAGCGAGCAAAGATTAATTAATTAAAACTAGACTGTTGAAACAATTATTTAGGAAAAAGCCCAATTAGGCACCAGAAATAGCTAAATCAACTGTAATATTCATACTTCTGTATATCCATTTATCGAGTGCCTTTCCTTTATTTATTTGGAATAAAAAATATATAAAGTAGTACGACTTCTTGGCATGGAAAGCTATTTTATTAACGTTTTTATTATAGAATATAGCAGAAGTACTGCTTGAAGTTCAGAACAGCAAAGTAAACACTGCAAAGAATTATGTACTTTAAGGATCAACACTTTGAAGAAAACAATTTATTCAACACTATTAAATTTGATTCGTTTTTTTTTTTTTTTTTTTTCCCCGTTTTAAAATTAAATTTTTAATTTGTTACGATATCACTACAATATTTGATGTTAGATAAGTGGAATTAAACGAATGCACTCATTGTATAGCATGCAGATGGTAACTCAAATGAGCTTCAATGCTAAAAATGTATGGTACATGTATCGTCGTTTACTTGCAGGTTTAAGAATGGAGCCCGCTACATGGGGCATTATATCGGAGGGAAAAAGAATGGTGAAGGGTTGTTCATCTATCCTGATGGCTCCAAGTACGAAGGGAGTTGGGTGAACGATGAGAAGCATGGATGGGGGACGTATACGTACGCAAACAACGACATGTACGAGGGGGAATGGATGAACAATAAACGACATGGACAGGGAACTTATACGTATGCTGAAACGGGCTCCCGGTATCAAGGGACCTGGTTTCAAGGGAAAATGAACGATGCAGGGGAACTGATTCATTCTAATCACAGGTATGTACGGTTGATGATGATGATGATGATGATGATGATGATGATGATGCCGATGGTGATGTCGATGGTGAGGGTGACGATGGTGATGATGTATGATGACAATGACAACTGATCATAATATCTCATCCCGCATTTAGAGTTTAAAAATTTCTAAAGACAAGTTTTAAAATTTAGCTAGTAAAACAGGAAATGAGCCTTGGACACTGGTAAACTATATTTTGAATAACAAAGTTTGAATCTAATTTCACAGGTATGTTGGCTCGTTTACTGACGATAAACCAAAGGGCAAAGGGAAATACCTGTTTGATCTTGGATGTGAAATGAGAGGAAGTTATGCGTGGATCGAGAAAGAAGACCAGAATCAAAATGACGAAGACGAAATAGAGACTGTTATCAAACCCCAATGGATCGGGGAAGAGATATGTCAAGTAGAAGATTAAAACAAACAAACAAACAAACAAAAACAAACAACAAAACAACAAAACAAAACAAAAAGGCATGATGACCGTTATTACTTTGCCTGTAATCTTCCTTTATACCATTTTTTATTGTGTTTTTGAGGTGTAAATGAGGACATGGCTCGTGAGGTTAGTGGAGGCGCGACCACTAATGGGGAATAATTAAGCTGTGTAAAAGTCATTCCTGATTTCTTCAAGGTCATGAGTGATACATAATTATACAGCGTATATTGATGCAATAAACTTTTCATAAATTCTATAAATCAACTGGTGTATGTCCTTATGAATTTGGTGCACATCTCCCCGGCTCAGTCAGTAAATCCTCACTTGTCACTCGTTCTCCCTTCCTTCCCTCCTCAATTTCCTCCTTCATCTCAATCCCGCCTCCCCCTTCGACTTCATTTTCCTCATTTTTAAAACAATCGGCTTAAGGTGGTCCGTTCCTAATTCTTGGAGCGTTAGCGATATTTTGGATGCGCGCTTTTCGTCAATAAACTTTTACCGATTTCTGTAAATTTTCGGATCCTAATTCAATCTTAGGCATGGTATTTTTGTCTTTCCTGGTGTGAACTTCTTTTGGATATACGCGTTTTAAAAACTACAATTTTTCAAAATTCTTGGTCCATAATTCTGAAATTCCTCGATGGATTTTCTTTTTACTGCGCCAAAAAAGCCGTGAAGTCTTGGAGGTTTGTTTCCGTTTGTTTCGAAGCCCTGACAACACGCTGCACAAAATAGCATTTTCAGTATAAGGGACTGTTCATTAATTATCCCTTGGGGGAGGAAAAGTAGGGGGGGGCTTCGAAAATTTTTCTCACAAAAAAGGGGGACTTTTATGGTTTTTGCTGACTTAGAGGGGGGTTGAAAGAACCAAGGGGGGTTGGCTGTAAAATTTTTCCCCTTCCCCTCCTACTTTTCCTCCAGCCCACCCCAAAGGATATTTAATGAACAGTCCCTAAAATCGAAATTCAGTTTGGCAATGAATTTTCACCAATTCAAAAATGCATTTCAAAAAGTTCAAAAATCTACTTTAAAAAGCCTCCGAAGTACTAAAATAGGTATTAAAATCTTAAAATCTGCTAAAATGGGTTGCTCCTTTGTCACTAGCCTAGTCTTGGTCAGGTTTGTCTCATAGACACCTTAGCTAAACTGAACTAACTCTGGGTGTAGTCAAGGGGTGCAGTTCTTGTAAAGATTTCTTCGGACCCTCCCCTCCCCCACTGCCCTCGCTTCCATTGAACCTCTACTTGAGTCAGCAATAGTACGAGTCAGCGGATGCTACATGAAAGCAAAATGGTGGACCAAGTTGTGATGTAACAGGAACAAAACTTTCTTTAGAATATGGCATTAAAAACCGACGAACCATCAGCCACTACTACGTACTTGAAGCAGCTGGGAGAGATATACAAACACGAATGTCTTGGCTCGAAGAAAAAGGAATGTGAGTTGTTAACTTGTCTGGATATTTTTTCCGCAAGTTAAGTTAAGTAAAGCTTATTTGATGAGTGTGTCTGTCGTTTCGTTTATCAGCTTGTCATCAGCTGGCAGAATACTACATGACGGTTGAAAAGGATGCTGGCAAAGCAAAGGATATTTATACGATGGCTTGTGATGAACTAGGGCTTATGGAAAGCTGCTTTGCATTGGCAAATTTACATTTGACTCAAAAAGGTATTAATAAAAGCAATGTTTAGCCCCAGGGTGTGGTTTTTTTTTTTTTGGGGGGGGGGGGGGAAGGACCCTAAGGGATTGACATTTTGGAAATGTCATTTGAGCATGTCAAATGCCTGACCAATTGTCCCTGGGCTGCACCCCTCCCACCCTGGGGCTGAACCTTTATAGGTGTGTAGTGTTTGAACGATGATTGTATGTGGATGAAGAGCCACTCTGTGGAAAATGCCACTGTCAAATCCATTATCATAAATGTTACTACTGTACTATTACAAAACTGTAGGCTAAATCTTACAGTTACTGCATGGAGGCAGGCAGGGCCTGTGGCAGGAGTTTGAATTATTTTATGTGCTGTCCTGTGGACTGGGATTTTGACTGCACTTCCCATATAGGGAAAATTTGAAAGCTTTCAATCGATCCTGCATATGATGAAAATCTCTCCTGAGAATTAATGATATCTGAAGTAATGCTAAGAGCAGACAAATTTTCCTCACATTCGAATAATCCTTTTAGCTCCAGGAGAGGGAATTTGACAGAAAATTTCAAAAATAAAGTCAAATCCCTGTCACATGCACAGCTTTCCTTATCCCCTTAAATTCACCACAACCACTCAAATCAGATGCAACCTATAACTACTGTCATAATTTATTTTTAGAATTCAAAGACCCAGAAGAAGCTTTGAGACTTTACAACAAAGCATGTGACAATAATCAGCCTGGTGCATGCAATAATGCTGGTCTAATATATCAAAATGGCATTGAACAATCACCTATTAAACAAGACATGCAAAAGGCTATGGATTTCTTTGACAAAGGTTGCAAAGGAGGGAACAGAAATGGATGTTTCAACTTGAGTGCTATTTATCTCACAGGGAAGAATGGAGTTGAAAAGGACATGAAAAGAGCCTTTGAGCTGTCACTCAAAAGTTGTGAAATGGGTCACCCATGGAGCTGTGCAAATGTTAGTCGAATGTATACCTTAGGGGATGGAGTTGAGAAAAATCTTGAGCAGGCTGAGAAATACAAAAAACGTGCTAAAAAACACTCTGGATATGAAATTAATTTGTAGGCAAAATTAAAAAAAAAAATATTTACAATCATGTAATCTGTAAAACTGACATTTTTTACAATGATGTGGGTCTTAAGAATATTTTAAGGGCATGTCTTTAAACCAATATTTTTTTCAACAAAGATCAAATAGAAGACACTGACTGCAACCATTCTATTAATTTTATTTTACTGAAATAAAAAAATCAAAGATTGAATTTACTTTGTCTGGAATTTGCCATATTTGTAAAAGGATCAAGCTGATTTTCATTCTATTGAGGTGTATGTAAGGCATGATACACTCTCTAATTATTGGCTTCATTAAAATCTGAAACTACTGTAAATTGCCAGGGATTGAACCCACTGAACCCCTCACACAAATAGACTGATGGTATCTGGTAAGGCACAAACACCTAATTGCAATAATGTCGTCATTAGTAAATGAGGAAATTTACCAATGTAGGGATTACATGTAATTCTCACTCACATCAAAGTCAGGTGACAGTGGAATTCTCACCAAATTTGTACATAGCTGAAAGTCGTTAGTGTTTGTTTACTTTCACTCCAGCAGCTGTACTCTGGACCCAATGACATGTCTGAAGTACAGTCACTGGAGCTAGAGTAAACAGCCTCTGGAACCCAGGGTAGCCTAAGTCTGACATCAGTGATAATTTATTCCCTAATTGGTATATATACCGGAACTAATTTACTAAAGTGTTATTTTTATATGACAATGTTTTTGCAATTAGGTGTATATCCTTCTATGGTTCAAAATAATGGAAGACATCATTACAGCTTGCTACATGTACAAGTTACCAGGTTTTATTTAACTCCAGTATTTAAGAAATGGCAATAAAAATATGTTTGATTTGAAAAAATGCAGCATTTATAAATTCAATGCTGCTTTTTGAAATCAAAATTTTATTACATAACTAATTTACAGTATTTACATATAAGTTTAAATTTCTGAATATCTGCTATTGTTAATGACTTAGTAAACCAATTTTACACTTCAATTCAATTTCAAGATATCTAGATCTATCCAGAAAAGTCATTGAACTGTGAAAACCTACAGGGTATTCACAAGAATAACCAGCCTCTACAAAATGTAAAGGTACCAGTAGATGGCTTGCACCACTAATACATTGTAAATTAAATATGACTTCACAGAAAATAATTTGTGCATGTGAAAAAATTAATCACCATTTGATATAAAATAAGAATTAGTCAATATTAATACTTTTACATGGAAAATTTACATACTGCACCTGTCCTATAGAATTTATACAAATTAACTTATAAAAAAATTGAGTTTTTATTACTTATTGTATGGTAAGTTAGTACAAAGGTATAGTCTTTTTTGGAATTAAATGCCTTATACAGTTAATACTGTAAATATAGAATACTGTCCCACCCCTCCTCCACCCCCATTGAACTCTTGGCCAACAAACGGTCATAAAAATTGACCTATATCACGTTACATCAAAACAATCTATTGCTTAAATGCTAAGGATGATGGTTGTGGGAGGGGACAAGACAGTAACACATTTATATTTGGAAACCAGACAATTTGAGAGTAAACTTTTCTTAGCAGAGCAAATTTTGTTCAAATTTCTATTGTTCTGGATGACTCTATCCTTATAAACAAGCTGTGACCTCATAATGACATAGGGCAACTGGCTGTTATCTCATCCCCAATCTACCAATACATAGGACTAATGGCTGACAGGTTTGGGCCACTAATTACCAATAAACAGCCCCCGAATGGCCGACTTTCACTGCTGAACTAAAAAGGCTTCATTTACAGATCAGAGTTATAAAATACCAGAGTACTCTTTCTAACATATTCACTGTTTAGCATAGACATAAAATACCCATTTTCAGAATTTTATTTTCACTCGCTTTTTGATCAATTAAGGTGAAATTAGGCATGGTGATTTTTACTATGCTCTAGTTTAAAAGTGTGTGCATTTTTTAATTTTCTTTTTCTTGTCAGATATATGCCGTTTTCTCAAGAATGCACCTAAAAACATGTAGGTCTAACTTTACAATTGCATAAAAAAATAAAGAAGCACTGAAAGAAAAATTTCAGACACAATTTAGTAGACTGACGTGTGTAATAAGATGCAAAAAAATTGGATCTGTCTACGGTAACCAGAGCAAGATTAAACATTTTGCGTCAACCCACAGCGCTTTTAATTAAAGCAATTTTTTCAAAATGAATATTTTTTTTCAAAAATTGAGATCAAATATGCAATCTTTGGTCTTTAAGCTTTCAGAAAATGTATACTTTATGGGGAATTTTATTAACATCAAACACACTATGAACTTTAAAAACCTGTCTTGATTGTGTCCCGTGTAGGAACACTATCCTCAATGGTCTTAGGTGGCCTGGGTGAAGTATATGTAGTCACAATACCATATTTCCCAGTGATGTGCAACTTTCTTTAATTCTTAGATAATATTATTTTATGCTATAGTATGATTTTCCCCATGCAGTACATTCTAATTTTCTTCAAATTCTATGTCTTCTTTCAAATAGTTTTTCACTGAAATAGGAAGAGGTAGACTGTTCACCTTCTCTTGGTCACCCATGAATCTGAGTTTGCGGCGAATGGATACCTTACACATCTGTAAAAGTGACAGGGGATTTTCTGACAAAAAAGAAAAGTAATAAAAAAAGGGGATTTATTGCAAACTTTTGTTAATAATCTTTTGTTTTAAGAATCATTCAAGTGAGGCTACCAGGTCAATACAATGTGTATTGCATGCATGAGCTAAGGAAGACATACAAGCTCATTTTAAAGAATGAAGCACTAAAACTTGAGTCATAAGTCACAAGAATTTGTTTGGCTTGTTGCAATATATTGAGCAATGCTACAATGTTCTAAAGATTCCTGGGGAATTTTTGCTCCAGGAATATCATTTTTGGTAAGGATGATCTTTTCTTTGAGTTGATTCATATTGAAAGACACCATTTCTTTCCAGCCAAACAATCCATGCATTCTTTGTAGTCGGGACTCATGCCCAAGTCCCTGCTCCTTTTGTGATTGGTGAATTGTAAATGATATCAATGTAAATTAATATATGGATGGAGCCTAATGCAGAAAATAACACTTAGAAGTGATTAAAAATGCTTCCAATTTTACTGTGTGATGCACACTACTGTGGCCACTCAATATTTTACAAGTTTCAAGTCAGCCAATCACAACAGACAGAATTTGTTCGACAGGCATATTTACATGTGAACTGATTCATTTTTGACTGTACTTATTCATTGCTATTTGCAAGAGTTTGCTAGTTATAAGATTCAGGAAATTGCCTTGGCAAAATGGCCATTTGCTCTCTTTACTGAGTAATTAGTAATACTCAACACTTTAGAAAGTCCTTTAATTGAATGCAACGTGAAGTTTAAAACATCCATATGAGCTGCAGAACAAGTTTCTAGCTTAGTTAAAACAAAGGTCAAACATGCAAAAAATACTTGTTATATCTTATTGGCTAACTTGTAAAATAATTAACACTTATTTACTGGGACCGAGGGAAACAGTATGTTTTGTGGTCCCGAGACCGCTGATGTTTCCCGAAG
>JAAAQI020141391.1:0-11996 GCA_011800005.2 Stichodactyla mertensii
AACACTCTATATAGATAAAAATTCATCTTTTTTTTTTTTTTTTTTTTTTTTCTTTTTTTTTTTTTTTTTTTTTTTTTTTTTTTTTTTTTTTTTTTTGTTTTTTGGGGGGGGGGGGGGTCCTTTCTTTCTTTTTATTTTCTTTTCCATGCTCGGTTCTTTTATTCTATTTTTTTCTCCAGTACTTTTGCTTTCTCTATTTCTTATTGATACAGGATTTTTTCTATCTCTCTCCCTCTTAATTCATTGTCATTTTCAGCTTACTTTCCCTTCATAGTTCCCTTTCTCTTTCTCTTTTTTTTCCCCCTCCTTTTCTGGTTTTTGCCTTCCTCCTCTAATTAGATCGACTTGCTTTCCTTTCATCCTTTAATTACTTTTTATTTATTTGTAGTATCAATTCTTTTAACTCATTTCCTTCTTGTGTAATTCGTTAGCCCTGGGGTGCGCACAACTCATTCAAAAATGGCTTTTTTCCTTTTTCTTCTTTTCCGTCCTTCCCACGGCACCCCGGGACGAATTACACCACATTTCCTGATACAAGTACAGCAGGTTGCTTTTCTGACACCATTAACAGACTATTCCTACTTTATTAGTTTTTTTTTAAAAGGTTTGACACTTTCTGGATCCGCCAGTATTTCCATAACTTTTTAATCTAAAGACTGAAAAGAGAAATCTTTCAGCTCCAGTAAATTTTGCGGGTTTTCTTCAATTGTGTTTTACTGTGTAGCTCATTTAAAAAACAAACTTTTCGTTTCGTTGTTAAAAATTTGAATTTATATAATAGCAAATAAGACACGCACAATTCCTCAAAGCACTGCATAATGATACAAATTAAACTGCTTTGTAAGGACTTACGAATCGGAACTTACGAATTAGTCTGAAAGTGTACAAAATTTTTGCGATAATTAGATCAACTAGGACCAAAATCAAACTTATTATTCAGAAACCATTCTCGCCCAGGAGGGGAGTCAATAACAATAATTATAATAACGATAATTATAATCCATCATATTTATGATGAAGATTTGATCTTAACTAAGTCTTTGAATTTTGGCTCTTTGAAATCTTTTTCCTAAGCAAGAGCGAGTGTAACCAGGCGGAGGGGCAGAAGTGTTTAATGATGTAGTATACATTCGTCTGTACGAAAAAGAATATCGACAAAAAGAACCAAAGATCTTAATACACAGCGAATTGTGTCAACAAACCGATAATTTTCCTACGTCAATCAAAGTAGTTAGCGATGTTCCAATATTCACTCAGTAGGGTTGATATATAATTACACAGGTGCATGTATGCATGTATGATTCTAATTGAATGTAGTTTATAGTTGGTGCTTTATTCACGGTATTTAATTCACCTTGGACTAAGTGCATCTAGGCACCCCGATATTAAACAAATTATCCTGTCAGGTTTCCTATTCAATTATGGATCTCGTATTTGAGGATCTAAGATAATCCGTGTCTTACGGATGGAAGTGTCAAACTAGTCGCGATATTCGATCTCGTGAAGACGTCCCAAGCCAAACTGTCTCCAGGTAATTAATCCAACACTTGTTTCCACATGTGCGATTTGACAGAATTATTCTGGGAACATAAATTGACGAACGACCATCGCGGAAAGATGAGAACCAAGAACTGCGCTTTTAATGGAGATTTGATCAAAGCCGAGAGCTCTAGAGGAAATTTAGTCTAATTTAGGCACTCTGATTCATTTGAACTCATTTATTTGTATGGACCATTAGTTCAATCAATTATACTCCGAGATGATTTTTAAACCCCTCTCCACTTGTATCTTTGTTATCTCAAATTTTCGAGGGGACAAAAATGACTTTTCTTTTTGCAAAAGGCGTTTTCTCTTTCGCCTGATAGTAACCTGAAGTCCCTTTTTTGTTTTCTAAACTTTTTTTAACGATTTCCAAGTGCTACCTTGTTATCTGCCTCTATCAACTTAGAGCGATGAGAATCCTTTATTCTGTTGTGACTAAGATTATAATGATTACTTAAGTGAATGATACTGTATAGAGCTTGAAAACAAAAGCCGTAGAGACCCTTTGTCAGCTATGTTCGCATTCCCGGCCAACATTTCTCGTCTCCCGAACAACAACTTATTTGGAAGTCCTTATTGTATAAAGTCAGTATCCTTTGAATACGGTCATTATCGGGCAATAGACAGAATTGTTTGCTCCAAGTAAAGTCAGCGAAATTGAATTCTATCGAAAAAAAGTTAATAATTATAAGCGGAAGTTATTAAACTAAGGGACGATAAAGACCGGAATCCTAGTCGGATTTTTTAAACAACTTTAGTTATTAGTCGTGTATAATTCGAGTGATACAGTGCTGAGAAAAAAATAAAAACAAATGCATGTTCATTTTGTTTAATTATTTTCTGTGATTTTTTGTCTAAAAAAGTTGAATTCTATTCCTCATGACAGCGAATCACTTTGACAAGATCGTAATTAAGAATCTTGTTCGCTCAAAATAACTGCTTAAATTAATTTAAACAATCGGGAGAGTTCTCACTCAGCTCTAACTGAAACACTCGTTTCAGTTATGAGTTTCACCTCTAAGGGGCCCCTCAAAGTCCAAACAATCAAATGATTGAAAAGAAGTTCATGACGGACTTGCCTGCCAAATACCAAAGGGTATTAATCATTCTCTAAGGAAGCTTCTCTGTAAATAATCTGTCTATTACTCGATCGAGTTGATGTTAAGTAATGGTCCACGTTTGGCTGGAACCACAAAATCAGATATCTTCGAAACAGAAATTAGTAGATAATTACGGCTCACTTTGAGCAAATTAAGATAAAATATTGCGGGTTTTTCGATCGCGAAGCGATATGCATTGTTTGGTTTTACTGAGTAGAAAATTGCACAGGCTAGTCCCTCATGGCTGAACAATTACTTGGCTTTATATTCATAAGTATTAAATAAATCACTTTAAGTTTTCAAATATCGATTAGCAAATCTGATTTGCCATCAAGAAAAGACGATTTGTCTTTTTTAAGCGTCTTAATTCATTTGCGCCAAATGTAACAAAAAGTTCATAGGACAATCTTTCAAGTTAGCTGCTCGCGTTTTGTCTATCCAGTTTTTGTTTTCTCCATTTTATTCTTCGGTTCTGGAACCAAACTTTGACTTGTGTTTCTGTCAAATTGAGTGACGCGGCAAGATAGTGTCTCTCAGCACCGACCATGTACTGTTGTCTTTCGAATTCTTTTTCAAGTCTTTCTAGTTGCTCTGGAGTGAAGATTGTGCGGATTCTCTTTGGTTTTCCTTGCTTGAAATTCCACGGTTTGGTTTCTTCGTGACCCGCCATCGTGGAAAGTACAATTTCCCCATCTAAATGCATATAAAAAGGACAAATATCGATAAGAAACGTGGGCAACTACTCCCAACTTTCTCATGTACCCTATGACTAGTCATTCTGGCTTTTAGAGCGTTTAAATCATAGTTTGAGTAATAGTTTTTAGAGAGAAACTTAAGTGAAACGAGACAACAAGTACAAAAACTGGCAAAACTTGAGAAAAAGTAAAAAGATTCAATAGCAAATTCGATTTCTTTAAAAACTTAATAAAAGATAAGGTTTTTTCGGTTGCGCCGAATTATTGTGACGAAGATTTGATTTATTTCTAACGTCGCAATTTTGAGAAACGATTTTTAGAACAATTTGAGCTTTGAGGTGTCCGGTAAAACTATAGTTTTTCTCTAGAAGTACTAGCTCAAGGATGTACACTCATTTGTTCGTTAATTCTTTGCAAAAAAGCCAAAATAATTAATGACATGAGATTGTGCTGGTGATGATTTTCGTGTGGGGTGACAGTATTATAAAGATTTCCTATTTAGGTGTGTTATATTGAATAAGAAGTTAGGTCTGAGCGTCAAGTACAGGAGGTTTCTTGAAGTTATTCATTTGTAAAAGATCCAATTCTCTCTTGATTCACTGTGAGAACACAGTTAATAACCTTGTTTGCTTTTCTTTTGTGCTAAACTGGTCGAAATTATATTAAAGGATTTAAAAGTTCTGAGAATTCTTCTCATTTTAGGAGAATATTGCTCAGAATTCGGGTAAAACTTAAAGGTGAAAAACGCGTGCGATTGGTTGTCGGCTCTTACCTTTTTGAATGGTTCCACAACTTCCTGCCCTTGTGAAAGCGCTTACACCAAGAGCAGAGTGATAAGGATGGAACCTGTGTTGATAAGAGCCTAGAGATATCGATGTATCGGTTTTGGTTGACGAAGAAAAGTCGCTTGCTTGCTCTTTTCCCTTGGTAATCTCGTCCGACCGCGACAGAATAGACGAGATCGAAAACGAAGACCCTGTGCTTGCAGATGTGCTTGTTGGACTTCGATTAACAGGCAACGAAGATGCTGGTACAACATTGGACCTTATTGCAATGCAGTAAGGAGAGGTACACGTAAAGTAAGGACACATATAATGACTCCCGTATGCTTGCATGTTTCTTCCCAAGTCGTGAGTCCAGCCACCCAGCAACTAGATTCAAAACGACCGTGCAATCCTGTCTAAAAGTTATGTTTTGTCTCGGAGGAGATTTACTTCACTTATGACCCACGGCAAAACCGGAGAATCTTTTATAGGCTGAGCATTGAATTAAACCCCGTTGTTAATTTGGTAATTTATAGTTGCTAAACGATAGTTTGGGACAGGAAATATGTATCTCTTTGTTGTGGATTGGACTCATTGGTCAAATTGATTAGCGCACCAAATCCACAACAAAGTTAAAGGGGCCTAGCCTATTATGATTTGACAATAAACAAACAAATCTTTAGCTATCCTTTTTAAATCAAATATGAGCCCAAGTGCTTGAGAGACGGCCCGACAACACTAATGAGAGAAATTAGGCCCATTAACTAGTGATAGAAAATAAATAGTTTGTCGAAGTGAATATTCGAGAAAGTAATAAGAAGAAATGAACTGGACGTCCAAGGGAAAATCTCCTGTGACAAGTGGCGCGCATGCAGTAAAAAGACGCTCTATCATTGATTTTTGATTTCTTTTTGTGCCAGGGGATATCTTTTGAATGGGTGAATGAAACCTTAGTTGTTCGGTGCTATGCTCTTAGCCATATGTCTTGCTAGCAAATCCCTTTTGTCCGCGCATCCATTGTACGGGCTGAGTTAATTAATGCTATTGTGGATAGTTTAAAACCGGAGGAGCTTGTCCTATCTCAATATGCAGTGTCTCACGCTCTTTCATTATCTCGACCGTCAAAACACCTGGCCTATTAGATTAACATTCATTAAGTATCGCTTTATCACTCCAAGGGAACAATTTACTGTTCGGAAGCAAATCGCAATTACAGGGCAACTGATTAATGAGCGAACAAGAGGTAAACATCGTATGGTTTCAATTTGTCTTTGACGTGGTTTAGAACTTTGTGTCCCTGTTCCTGACAATTACTGCTTGTGTGAAGCCAGCCAGCATTCAACTCGGCTCGAATAACCACTGAGATTGTCGAAACTAAATCTGTTAGATTGCTTCATGCTTAGTTCTTGATAAAATACATCGGTAGTTATCTTTTTGGGGGCTTGTTTTGTAAGTACCCTTGACTATGTGGGATTTTGTGTTTCGATGCATTCCGAATCGTCACCTTGCTCAGTCCTGCAGTTCTCTCTTTATTTTGAAGCTTCCAGTTAACTTATTTATTATGTTTTTATATAAGCTTGGCTGATGGTTGTAAAATAAGCTTCTACGACCGTGATTGAATCTCTTCCAAGCGATTAGCTAAGGAGCTACTGTATTATTCCCCTTGAATCGAACAGAACATTTAGAACCAATTAGCCGACTCTAATGACTCGGCTCGCAGCTAATTTCTGTAATTTTCAATCAATTTTGTCATTTTACTCGGCTAAATTGCTCTAATGTTCCAGACCACAACACAAGTTACAAATATCTCTATCGAACCGCAATCACTCAACCTAAATTGGTCATTTATTCGTTCTAAAGAGAATTTCACAAACTTGATCCGATTGCTTTATGGTGACAGATACCTAGATATCTCATGATCAGTGTCTTCCCCATACTTTCATTGCAGCAATGATATGGCTTTCTTAGCATTGTCCTTTTGTGATTGCCCTTCTGAGCGCAGCTAGCAAAAGCTCCTCATCACCCTTGGAAGAAGCGTTTGAATTATCTGGAGTTCTTTTGCGCAAATAGGGTTTATAAGCTCGGAATTCCTCGTGATAGATTTTCGTGTTGTTGAGATAGTAATTCGAGTACCACACCCAAATGTAATTTGTTTTGTATCAAAAATAGCAAACAAATATATCATTCAAGACAAATAAACTCGCCAGAAATAATATTTCAGATCTCATACAACCTCACTTTACACAGAAAAGCTCAGTGCTATTTCAACCATTTTTCTTCTAGCACCAGCATTTCCGAACTACTGGCGGTCCTCGCTAGTCCTTGCTGGTTAGTCTTGATCGTTTTGGGCTTTTTCCAGACTAATGGAAAAATAATTTGATTAAGTACGATACTAAACCACTGATAACTTCGATATCATTTATTAGTCTAATTTCTCAAATGCTAGGCCAGTCTTAACAATAATCACTTGTGAAAATAATACAAAGCTATACAGAAATGACAAGAGAGCTTTGGTCTAAACTACCTTCACATCTCGCCGATCTGTTATTACTCAACAAACAAAATTTTATGGATTTTTAATCTTATTCTCTTTGTAAAGCAATCAGAAGTTTTAGCTTTTAAAGATTACAAGATAAGAATTTGCCAGAAACCGTGAAAACTGATTATTACTTTTGTTCTGGTATAATTTTAGTAATGCGATTTGACGTACGGTGAATGTAGTACTGGATTGAAAAGACGCCATGGAACATAGTGAAAAATTTTATTTTAGTACGGGTTAACATTGAGAAAAATATTTGGTTCTTGCGAGGAAATTTCAAGTTAATTATGGAAAGAGGAAAGTTCTCTAGGACTGTACGCCTTTTGTAAACGATTTTGCTTGAATCCTATGTCCAATATAGTCGCGATTTCAGTTCCAGACTTAACAGAGTAAAGACACGGATAAAGAAAATAACTTTGACTGCTGAAAGCCTAAAAAAGTGCCGGCAGACGTTGCGCTTTCCAAGATATTTTTGTGGACTTCCCCGACACTCGAGCCTTTTGCCTCGTCAAATGTGTTTGATAAAAGTGCTATTGTGTATTTCTTCTTTTCTTTGTATTGAAAAGCACCAGAGATAAAACACAAGAAAAACAAAAGCCGGACAATGATAATTAAGAAAAATAAAACAAAAAACTCACAATGAATCCTCACAGCACTTGGAAAACCTATCGTATCTTTACACTTTTTATCGACTATGAGAAGGGCTTTGTCTTTGTATATCTTTCCCAAACAAATAAAACATAATAATGTACCTTTTTACTCAACATGTAAAATAAGATTAGGTATTAAGTGGAAGTTATAGTTTCTGTTTTCCTTTTTCTCGTCCCCGCACAGCTTTTAATTTCATTTGAGCAGATATTTTTTTGCGAATGAACAGTGAAGGAGCGCCATAATCTAATTAAGCCATCGAAATGTCCATACTACTGGTCTAATGGGCCGGTAACCCATCTTATAATTGTTAGTGTTCTAAAAATATTTGAATGGATATATTGGTGTTTACATAGCTCGATTCAATTTTGATACATCTTGTCTTGTCATTTGAGCCAGATATGTCAGACGTAATACTCATATTCTCGCTTAGTTTCATCGACACTAGCTTACTTCTCTGAGACCATAAATTAGATTTAAAGCTATTTTTTCGCATTACGTGAAACAAAAAATACATAGAGGCAGTTTTAGGTTTGTATCAGCTTCGACTGTACTGTTGCGCTCTGATACTTGTTCTGAGATGCCAGTCAGTTCTTTTTTCATGCATCTAAGAGCTCTATCAACTACTATTGTTAGTGTTGTTCACAAAGCCAATGAAAAAAGTGATATATGCTGTTACGACGCGTTCAGCAAGTGAAAGCCAGATGTCAGGCTCAAAAAGGAGAGGAACCAACAGTTCTTGGAACTAATCACACGAAACAGACTTTTCACGCCTTTTCCTAAGAGTGTTACACTTGATCATTGAATTCTGTTTCTTGATTATAAAAAGCATTTTCATGACTGAATGACTCATAGATCGATAAAGGATACGAGAGTTGTTTGATGTATTTGATTGGGATCTGATTTTAGGCTAATTATATTAAAATACTCATTAGAGAAAACGAAAAAAATATCTAATTGGATGCTAGGGGAGTCGTAGCAAAGTGAATACAAAAAACAAAACTGTACCTCTGTATGAGGAATAAAAACTCCTCGTCTACATGCTGAAGGTCTTTCCCCTTTTCATTTTACCTTTTTTCTGTTTTTCTATCCTTTTTTCCTCAATTTTCTCTTTTTTCTCCCCATCGCGTGGGTTCACTGATCGAACTGTCTACTCTTGACCACCCCCGAGATAGTCCTTTCATTTTGTGCCTGATATCTTGACAAGTTTTGCAGCAATCCAAATACGTACCTAACGAATAACAATTGGTTTAGAACATGAATGTGTCTTTTTAAGGACTGCACATTAAAAGCGCTCAAGACTGTATGATCTCAGTCGTGTTATGAAAATCACCCTTAGAGCTATCTTATTATCATGATTGAACGAAACTTTAGTCTATAAATGATGGCGTGTGTGTGCGGCTTTTTGGAGCAAAAGAAAGCATGTTTAATAAATTCGTTTATATTTGTCTTTCAAATAATAAGAAAATTCATCCTTAATGAAAGAAGATCTATGGATTAGTTTTAAGCCCTGCGTCAGATCAGTTTGGGGAGAGTAAATTTGATTGCAATTATTTGGATAGATAATATCATTACCCGTTTTTCGTATGAGTGGGAAACGTACGGTTCTAACTTAAGCACGTACACGGTACAGTATGCAGCAACACTGAAATGACTTCTCATTTTTTTTCAGGTGGATCATCCAATCGCAGAGCTTTTAAGTTGTGACGTATTTCCGGGTCCAATTTTTCACAAAATGCGCTAAAATAAAACCAAAACGTTAATCCACAATTTCTCCTCCACCTGTAATAAACAGACCTATGTACACCAATTCCTACTATGAAGAAAAAAGCAAGAAAAATATTCAAAGAACTGCTTTTCATTTTGGACCCGGAAGTCGTTTTTTGTTCGAATTACGTCACATTTAACAGCTCTATACGGTTAGGAAAAAGTACGGTAATCGATATTTTAAAAAATCGATAAATTTGTATTCATAGCACATCGATAAATTTATCGATTCATATACTACAGTGCATCTTAGTCATAGACTTGATAGTTTCGCCGAATTCGATACAAAAGAGCGTAAGATACATTGCGCAATCGATAAATTTATGAGCTCGTTGAAAAATTTATGGTTCCCGACAGTTTCGTGCTTTCCGAAATCTTCCCGATTACCACCCGGAAATATTCGGAAATACACGCGCTGCATTGTGGTTACTTATGTTTGTTTTCATATCGTGTTATGAAGACAGAGCTAGAAAGAAAAATGGGCCGAAGAAAATCCTTTAAAACACACAAATAAACGTAAGTATATCTATTATTACAAAGCGGTACCCTAGATTAATCATTATACTATGTTTTTATCTTGGCTTTACGTTATGTATTGTCATTTTTCTTTTGGAAAAAATGCCTCCAACTTAAAATGTCTGTACATACGTCAAGACGTGTTTATGTTTTGGTCAATTATTTTTTGATTATTTTTCGGTACGAAACAATGTCTTGAACGAGCTGGTTAATGATTTTTAAATGAGGTATACTGCTGATAGTAAACCATTTTTTTTGAGTCGAATGGTGTGGCTAACTATAACCTTAATGATATTACATCAATCATTTGATCATGAAATTGCGAAACCACCATTTTTCTAAAACTGCTTTAGCTCGAAATATTATCATATCAATGGTAGAGTTTCACTAAGGGTTTTAGTATTTCTTTCCGAAAATTTGTAAAACCAAAACTGAATTTCAGAATGGACTATTTGTTTCGTCATCAGCAAAGCGCTGTCCGCCACTGTTAATCTGTGCAAAGTAACTTGTTTACGTTCTTGAGGAAGTAATTATTAGTTTTATTTCAAGAATTTTATTTCATTCAATCACAAAATCTAAAACGTTTATGTAAACGTCTGTAAGCAAAGTGAGTTGATTTTGGATAAATGTTGATAAGTCATCTGACTAATTGCTTAAAGGTATGGTGTTGCCAAGTTGGTGGTGCAGACAAAAGGACGGAATGAGAAAATCTTTTGTTGAATGACACCAACATTGCTGCTGTTATGATGTAACCTGTAAATGAAGAATACTGAACTTGACTCAGACGTATGATGTGAAGTTCCCTGCAATGCTGCCTGTGATGTTGTTTGCAATGGGAAATCATTTGTATCACCTGTAAAAGTAGAAATGATTTCTGCTTCAGCGACATCAATGGTGACATCAAATGCAACTGTCGTGGGACACAGTATGATTTCCCAGTCACAAGCAACACTGTAGGCAACATTGCATCATGCCCAAGTCCTTACAGACAAACACTCAAGCTATATACCTAATTCAATTACCGTTGTCACTGAAAAAAAGCCTAAAGCCTTTCATTTATCTTTTGTTTACCAACAAACTTTGCTGTAGGCTACCTAAGACTTAAGGAATATATGTTCAAATTATAGAATTTGCAAGCATATGGTGAGTTTCTTATTGTAATAATGTCATACTAAAAAAATTTTATGATTCTGCTCTCAAATCTTTAGGCTCTGGGCTTTTTCCAGCAACAACATTAAGTGAATTTAGTTATAGTTAATACATACAATTCTCATAACTCACTTGTTTGTACATCTGGAGATAAAAAAGCCTGTTTATTTACGGCGATGCACTGCATATTCCAGTTTAGTAGAAACCCACTAACATACTATCACAGATCCTCAATCTATTGACTCATGTTCTCACTAACTCATTAAAATCAATAATTTTGGTATGAATTCGAAGGTAGTATACTAGTGGGTTTCTACTAAAACAATTAGACTACTCATTTTAGTTTTCTAAGAGTCATGAAATAGTCAAATCAAAGAAACCATGTAAACAAATTTCTAATCTGAAATTTCTATAAAATATCATGTTTATCATTAAGTGCTGAAAATATTAATGAACTAATGCCAGTCCAACTTACATACTACTGTTCAACAAGATATGTGGAACAAGATATAGTGTATGTTATAGACATAGTATGTTACAAAGATCTGTCTCATTGTATCTTTTCTTGTTTCTTTTATCTGTTTTAGTTTAAGTAGAAAACTGAAATGAATTCAGAATGATTACTAGAACAAATCAAACTATTCTGAAAACTGCTAAAAACCTTGTCCTAAGTGTAGTCCAAAGTCCAACCCAGGGATTACAACATGCCCTTTTGTTAGTAACAGAGACATCACTGCAATAATAGGTAACGCTTGTAATATTTTCTAGTATGCAACCATACTAATTATGATTCATTTAAATTTTGTTGGCAGATATTCCTAAACAGTTTTATAATTTTTAAGACTCTAATGGGCATATCAGAAGAGATAGTGCTCTCTCTCCCAGTATTATTAATTGGTGCTCTAGTTTGTGGTCTTTGCTGTGCATTTTGTTGTTATCTTATAAGGTGAGTTCTACACTAATAAAATGCATCTGATGAGTGATAGCAGGGACCTCTTTTGAAGAACTGAGTTTTAGGATTTTAAAGATATTTTCACACACACACACACACACATTTTGACAATCATCATTAAAAATTAGCTTATTTTGGTGTTAATGATAATGATAATGATTTATGATTTATATAGCGTCTTTTCTATGTGGACATAATCAAAGGCGCTTTATAATGATTAATGTGAATTTTTACAGACTGCATTTTAAGCCGCACAGCTTACAATCATGAGTGAATAATTAGTAATTGAGACCAGACTGTTGAACCGGGAGACATCCCCTACTC
>JAAAQI020141402.1:0-11994 GCA_011800005.2 Stichodactyla mertensii
ACCTATCATAATGAATCTTTGCAGGGTTACTAAAGTTGAGGTGCTCTTTCTAGTGCTGGTATTAATTTTTCACTCAGCTAAATTTTTACTCATTCGAATTTGCGGCCGCAATTTTGGTAAAGGTCTATTGACCTTCCTATAGGGCACTCCCACGGGCCCTAGCGAACATGTTGCATGGTGGTCTAGATACTAACATCTATTTTTGTTTGTATCGAAGCCAGACCATAATGCTTTTTGTTTGTCTATCTCAGAAAAGGCCTATGTTACGTCATCGCAGTCATACGCCCTTTTAATTGTACTAACAACATGGCCGCCATTGCCGAAATAGTTGAAAATGCTCTGTTTACATTTTAATAGAATATCCGACAAAACATATCTAGATTTAGCCCGACTTCTTTCATTTTTTTGAATCTGGGAACGAGGAAATGCAGCCCATGTTATATTTTCGTAACACTATTTTTTCTATTTATTTCTTGAAGGCTGGAGATGATGCGGCTGCAGTACGATGGCAACGTGTCAGCGGTAACATCCCTCTTTATGCTAGTCACGTGGCAATCCTCGAAAAAGTCGCCAAGATGAGAGATGCAGCGTTTTAGACAAAAATAATTGACCAATTTCAACTGAATTTTCTATAATAATGGGTACAAAACATAGAATGAACACAAATTCCACAAAATCCGTTGAATTAATCATTTTGTTCTTAGAAGAATTTATCAACAGATAACACTGAAGCAATCGAAGCTTGCACTGCAACTGTATGCCATAACTTCAATCGAGGCATATTTAAAATGTTAGCTATGCTAAAACTAGGGAACGCCTCTGTGCTCAAAGAAGACATGCTTCCCCGTAGATAGCCAGTACGTTTAGCCTCTTCGCCTGTGGCACTGAGACTCGCATCTTATTGAGAACACGGATCGAAAGAGAAGCGTAAAGCACAGTTACAAATTTTATAGTATTTATTCGTCCATGAGTTGCGTTTTACAAGAAACACAGACCATAGAGGTGCATGGAGTTCTTTCCGTTAGAAAACCAACAAATTTAGTCCATAGTAAAGCAACTAATGGCCACAAGCGAAGCTGTCAGCCAAGCACTACGACCATTTTCGATGTCGGTATTGCATATCAGTTTCTCAACCTTAACTTTAGGTAGTTTGCAATCATTTCCAAGAAAACAAAATAGCAAAAGACGTGTGTATGGCCGCCAAGTTGGATAATATGAACGAACGACTTCATTATCAAAAAAAAAAAATGTGTGTGGTGTGGTTTTTGTTGTTGTTGTTGTTGTGGTTAAATTCAACCAACATGGCGGATATGAAAGCTAACAATCATCGACTTGGTTTAAAAGGCAAGAACAATCACGTGACTTGTTCAGATATCTTAGGTTTAATAGTAATTATTGCTTGTAATGTATTATTAATGATTATTTATAGGTATTAATGGACCACAAGGGGAAGTCATTTTATTTTATCTCCTAAATACACATCAGATATCTTATTTTTACATTTAAGTCATCCCGAATTTTGTTGGGTTTTTCGAAAGTATCCCAACGAAATGTTTTCGAGTTTCTGTCCACCACCACAACGAAATGTTATTGTTACATTGAGATTGGAATTTCGTCGGTTAGTAACTAATATGATCACACGTTAAGTTAATAAATAGATAAAAAACCGTGGGTTCGATTCCCATCTGGGGCTCAGAATTTTTTCTGGGCTCCTCCTCATCATCATCCTGTGTTTTTATCTATTTAGTAACTAATATGTTGTGATTAATAGACCAAATTGGGCTAACGTTATGCTATTTACGTGTTTCCACCCAATTCAAATGTTTTGGGAATACGATTCTTTGTCTTTTGTATCTTGATATCACATGAAAATGAAATGGAAATTTTTAAAACAAAACTGTTCTTATTCCCAGAGGTTTTGAATTGGGTAGAAACGTACATAGCAACGCTTCAGCCGATTTGGTCTCTACCTATAATAGAATCTACTGATTAGGAATATTAGGAAACTACAAATCCTACGGGGAGGGGAGGGGGGAATTCGCGTGCTTATCTCAGCTAGGAACCCACTCGCTCCTTCGGTGAAACACTGCATAGTTAAAACTATGAACACTGCCCATGACTTTCACCTTGCACTTTCACCATGTACAGCGTACGTTAGGCTGTGCTGGTGAAACTAATTCCGCCTTTTTCCTTGCACATCCGGTGACGATGGATAACCTCCTGGAGGATAGCATAACGAGGAGTTTTTTCCCACTCTAGTATAAGGTAATAATTAAGCTAAGCACGTTATGGATCACATTATTTAATAATGAATGACTAAGAATGGAAGAATAAAGAATATGTACATTTAACACGTCTGTCTGTCTTTGATGTAGGGAAAGGAAATAGTCAGCTATTCAAAGAATCCGTTCAGTTGGACGTATTGTTTTCCATTTTAGACCACGTGTCATTTCGTTGAGAATAAGATTCCCTGTGGCTCTTCCATATTGATCAAGATACCAATAATGTATCCTCTCGAGCGTTATAGCGAAACAAAGTAATCATGGTTTAGGGATGACACGTGGTCTGAAAGTCAATACAGCTACACGATACCTGACTCAACAGCTTTACTACTCTAAAAACCTTACTAATTCTAGATCACACAAGATGGCATGGTAGGGCCCGTGATGGTAGGATGGCATGGGGTGGTAGGATGGCATGGTAGGGCCCGTGATGGTAGGATGACATGGTAGGGCCCGTGATGGTAGGATGGCATGGTAGGGCATGGGGTGGTAGGATGGCATGGGAGCCGCAAGGGGTGGTAGGATAGCATGGGAGCCGCAAGGGGTGGTAGGATGGCATGGAAGGGCAAGGGGTGGTAGGATTGAACAGGATGGCGCGGGATGGTAGGATGGCATTGGATGGCACGAGATGGTAGGATGGCA
Source organism: Stichodactyla mertensii (assembly GCA_011800005.2). Lineage (NCBI taxonomy): Eukaryota > Metazoa > Cnidaria > Anthozoa > Actiniaria > Stichodactylidae > Stichodactyla > Stichodactyla mertensii. The sequence continues at coordinate 2,925 of JAAAQI020141402.1, forward strand.
TGGGAGGGTAAGATAGGATATTATAGCACAGGACGATAGAATGGCATCGAAGAGTACGGAATGGCACGGGTTGGGACACGGTTGTATGGAATGGTAACGTATACTTGGTATGTTTAGTGTGGCAATATGGTTAGTATCATTGTATGTTTGCATGTTTGGTATGGTTGCCTGAACCAAATATTTTCTTTTACGGCATTTCCGTAAATGCTGTCCCTTTTATCCGTAAATAGAAAAATGGCGTTTTCAGTTTTGTTTTGACGCCTGTGCTTTATGCTTTGACAAAGAGCCTCTACCAGAATCTACCTCCTCCATTTTCTCCTCACAGTCATCGTCAAAACCACTGTTCATTTGAGATATATCAAGAGAATGAAGAGAAGCATTATTAGGAAAATTCACTCCAAATTCTGGAAGTACGAACTGTGTGCTGCTTTTATACTGAGCACCATTCACTGCAAAAGAATTCCAAGGGTCTCGCATGCTTGCCGTAAGTCTACGTTGGCCTAGACTCAACTCAAGGGACGATAGAGACAACGTTTGTGATTGGTTACGCAGCAATCCCTTCCTGTAAAGTTTCCTAATGGAAGACCATGACCGATGAGGCTTGTTCGTCCAAATATGAGACAAAGGGAACCCAAACTTATCCACGTGGAATTCAAAACCCAGAACAAGAAGCGAAATGACCACGCCCAGAAGCACTATTAGGTAGCCGCCTGCTACGTCATCAATACTCATACTTTTGAATGTCGCTGGACCACCTTTATTCGCACCACAGGAACCCCGTAGCCATCTGTTTGTAAGCTTACGTGAAACATCCAGTTGTTGATATTGGACGAGAACTTTGGAGAACCTCTTGGTAAGACTCGAGTTCTTTGGTAGGGCTAAAGCAAAACCCGACTGGAAGAAGGAATTTCCTGCGAGTTTCAGATTACATGAATCTTGTTTCGAAATGTAATACAACAGGGTTGGTTCGTCTCCGATAAATGCCGTCAAATCACTACGAAAAAAGTAAGAAAAGTAAGAAGAGGAAAGAAAAATAGATAAACGTTTTTGTGTTATGTGCGGTCCATAACTTACGGTACGGACCATCAACCTTATTTTTGAGTTTGCCTTGTCATGTAATAAACATCTTATTAACCTCGCTTGCATAGTCCGTACGTAACTTATGGAACCTTGTTTTTTCCCACTTTTTATAGCCCGCGCTCTACGCGTTTGGACCATAAGGCAGTGGGAAAAACTCAGTCCATAACTTAAGGTACGGCCCTTGCGCTCGTTTAATAAGAGAGATTAATTCTTACCCGTCGACTACTTTTTGCACTCCTTCAGCAAATGTCTTGACGCTGTTTGCTTTCATGTTTCGCCAGATTTGTGAATACACCGGATCTTGACTCCCTTTGAATAGTTTCTCCAGACTTGTGTCTGCGACTGTTGCCAATGTAAATCCACTTGGGGGATTCTGTAGCTGTTTAGAAAGAAAGGACTAGATCAGTATCCAGATATTATAAACAAAATGGCCTACCAAGATATAGCGAGAGGATAAAGAACTGGGTGTAACATTTCTTGGCGCGAAAGCTACTCGGTGCCAAATCATAGTTAATAGATTCAAAAGAACTTCACCAGTGTAGGGTACAGAGAGGAGCACGGGCTTTTCTGTGATCCCGACATGCATGTAAAAATGAACTGGTTGAAATAATCATTTAAAATGGTTATGACCAAAGGATATTGTTAATGTAAACAATTAATAATTGGTAGAAATTGTAACCATTCCCCATTGGTAGAAAGTACCAAATAGTTTTAGTTGATACAAACAATCAGTTCAACCAGATTTTAATTGGTCGAAACAACACTTGTCAACCATTACAAATGGTTACCTGAGACTTATTCTGATTTCCATTTATAATTGGTTAATGCAACCATTTTAAGTGATGTCTAAAAATCGAGCAGTTTATAACCACGGTAAAACACGAATCCGAGTTTTTTTCTATGACTTCTAAAACTCATTATATCCTCGATTTTTGTTTAGCTTAAAATTAAGTCTTTCGAAGTAAAAATTCCAGCATCTTGTTTAAAAATCTTTTTTTTTATTTCAGATCCTTTTTAAACGTTATGAAAACGAGTGCATTTAAATAACTTCTAAAACTTTTTAGCAGAAATTTAGTAGATGATATTGTAGGTGAGCTATAAAATATACATTTACCAGAGTTTCGAACGCATTTGACTAAGGAGCGTGCGCATAACGTAGTAGTCGTAACAACAATTATTCTAATTATCCCACACGGAAAAGAATGTTTGGAAAACGTAAGTGTGATATCACTTTGGTCCAGTAAAAGTTGCATCAGGGTGTTTGCTTATAAGCTCTGGTTGGTATTGGGTTTGCTTACTAAGCAAGCCCAATTCCGGTAATTCCATCTTTAGCCACTCAGACCGACATGATCTCTTTTTGGTTATAGAAGTCGTTATTAAACATCAGTTTTTTATCACTGACTGATAAAACACTGATGTTTTGTTAATGAGTGTTATAACTAACCGTTCTTGTTAGTTGTAGAGCTCTTGTTTTATTAATGAGTTCTATAATTAGCAAGGTTTGGTGTCTATATTGGGTATAAAGATGCCATCCCGTGGTACAAATTGGAACATATTATTGGATGTAGAAGTTATTGAATATTAATGAATTTTAGAATTGGTTATTCCAACCCAGTTAGAACTGGTTAAAATAAACCATCAATTGATTGATATAACCCTTAAAAATGGTTGCTTCGGCCTGTTTATTTAAAGGTTAAGGGGTATCCAATTTATATTGGTTACCTCAGACTCAGTGTTTCACCATTTTTTTATGGTTGTTTTGACCAGTTCATTTTTACAGTGGGGATAAAATAGAATTAACTTAGATTTTCGAAGTTCGAAAATGATAAGGTTAGAGGGAGATGGGTGGTGTTCACTTCCCCAATCTGTTCCCCTGCCTCCCTAGCAAACATCTTAAGACGTAGTGGTCATATTACATATTACATATAAATTAATAGATTACCCAAACCTTACCTTAGGGTCCTGTATTCCTGAAATAGGAAGAATTTCTCCCTCAGAAACAAGAACAGCAGCTAGATTAGCGGTGTATGTGTTGGTCAAAATCAACATTGCAAAGGCGAACACAACAGTGATTAATCGAGTACTGTAGCTTCTAGGTCTGGTCTCACACTCATCGATATGGAACACTGTACCCCAACTGAACCACAAACTGGCTATCAAGTGGAATTTTTTTCTTTCCTTATAATCTTTACCCTTCCTGTAATGTCCACAGGGACTTAGTCTATCGATGAGCCACAAAAGGACGAATATTATGTTTACAGTTAATATTGATAAGATCCAAAGGTTAGTTGTAAAAGGTTCCAGAAACCTGAGAATCCATCCTGTACGGTGGATGCGTACAGCTACCAAAATATTCATTCCACTGTGAAGAAATGGCTGAGTGAAGTCCACTGCTCGGCTTCTTGAATTTGTGATGGTCAGATCTGCAATTGCTAAGTCGGCTTCACCGCGAACAAGTTCTCCAATCAATCCATTCCACTTGCCCGCGTTATCAAGTGCCCCGTACTTCCCGTCTTTGACCACGTGAAGATCCGCTTTGAAGCCAAGGTCGTTCTCAAGCATACAGAGCAAATCAATGGCAAATCCTTTGCAGCATTCCTGTTCTATCGTGTAAGATCCTTTTGGTGTTAACTGGTAGACTTTGCAAGGAAATCCAGTAGCACACACCAGAGTACCTCCTTTAATATCACGATCTTTCAAAGAGCTATAGAAAGCAAAAGGTTCCGTTATGGCTGTAACCACACGTAGACCTTTAGTGTGTAGGATATTTGTTGGGGGGTCAACTCTGTTGCCAGGCCATTCAATAGGGATTTTATTACATTTCAATTCATTTTTGCTCCAATATCCTATCCTTTTCCATTCCTTTTCGCCGTTCGACTTGGTTTGAAGATTCATGATGTCATATTCTGCGTTAATCCTGTTGCCAAGGCTGTCAAACTGGATTGGACCTGTTTTTCCAGTTATTTTTGTGCCAGTGATTAGCCTGAACGAAAGAAATGACATTAAATTGTATACACCAGACAAATTACCGCCGAGCACATGTACTTGAGGTGATTATGATTATTCGTTTCCATGCACCATTCCATGCACACAAAAACCCCTCGATATCTGTGCAAGCAAAGACCAATCAATAGTATCTTTATTCACGGTGTTACAGATTTCCTTTTATTGGTCATTGTGCCCAATGTACGGCTGACGCTAACTGTAATGAATATGAGAATCTTACCTGAAGAAAGCAGTACTCCCGGTCACATTCCTATCACCTATATCACCATAGCAACCAGAAGGCATACTTATTGATACTGTTCCTTTCATTTTGATAAATGAGTTCTGCGCATGAGCATAGACTGTCAAGCTGTCATACAACAAGTCATGCAATAACGGATGCATGTTTGAGTCACATGACGTGCGCAACCGTATTCCTAATAATCCTGCTGGTAGTCGGGATAGTTCGGACGAGTCCTCCGTAACTGACTCGCTAACAATCCACGCTCGATCACCATCACACAGCCTCAGCTCCTGCGCCGATACCAGCACCTTCTGCGCTTGGACAGCCGTGCAGAGTAAAATAATAACAGATATGTGTGACTTCTTGACAAGGGTAAGTTTTTGAGCGACGTCTTGTCCATTGGATGCGTCTATCATTTGAACAGTTGTTAACAATATCGGGTTTAGTGTTTCTAGTCTTTTTACAAACTCACGGACTGCCTGTGGATCAGTTTTGTCGATTATCACCACTACATGTGTCCATCGGAAGAACGACAGGATACCGCTGATCACTCTAGTTTGTTGGTAGATGTTTGGCTTCATGGTGTATATCATATTGTATTCGTCGCTCTGCTGGGATGAACGAGATAAAAAAAGTCTCCAATGTTATCTCTATCCATTAAAGAACGTGCGCGTTACTCAATTTGGAGAAGTTTTTCAATATTTCTCTCATCATCATCATTATTTTCTACAACTTGTGTAAAATCCAAGTGTACACAATTACAAAGGCAGTTGTTCAAGGAGCGTGCGTAGATTGTAAAGTATACGTCACTTCAATCATTTCAACATCCCACATGGATACTGTTGATTGCAAAAAAGAGTAGCTGTGCAATGATGTTTGCTTAACTGTCATGGTCTGTGTACGAGTGATTGCTATAGGAACTGGTGTACAGGATTACATTCTGACTCCATCCTTAGCCATCCAAGAAAACCTTGTATACAAGAATGTGTACTTGGTCAAACACGTAATTCACAGTTTAAGAGAAATTTTCCTTTGAAAGTGTAATAGGATTTCAGGCAAGAGAAATTGAAATCAGTTTTAAAAACACTATATAAAAATTCAAACTCTAGGGCAGCAAAGTGGTCTAAAAAACAGCCAAGCTCCGATTCTATTATTTTTATGAACGACATTTTAAGATCGTGAGCATTCGATGCCAATGATATGAAAGCTCGTAGACGTTGGATTTGGTAATGAACTGCATGTTTTGAAGCTGTGAACAAATAACGTCGCTTTGTCTTTACGTCACGGACATGCGAAATGAAGTACAGCCATATCCCACACGTATTAAAAACTCATGAGATGTTAGGTGTTTTTATCAAGTGTTGAGATCAGAGCTTTCAACAAAGTTCATTACAGAGTCCTGATAGTTGGATAAACTAAACAGGATACGGACTTTGGTAGCTTCTCATTCTGTAAGCGACGTTTTTTATTGTGGGTGAGCAGGGCATGACAAGCAGATCTTGACCTTGAAAAATAAAGGACTGTAGTCTTTGATAAGCAAATCTGACCCAACTCTAAACTTTGCGATGGATTTTAAACCCTACATAAAACAATTGAGGACTCGCTGGTTTTTTAAATGTATATTTTGATATTAAAAAAAGAAAGGAAAATAATAATAATGTCCATGTGGGATGGAAGACGGGGTTCAAATATAACCGTATATCAGCAAGTCGAAAACAGAATGTCAGAGAGAGTTTCAGTAAATTGGACGCCATCCTTTGTAGAGCAAGCAAAAATATTGGGTGGATACTGGAATGAATATTTTTCACGTGGTTTGGTTTTCAAACAAAAAAACTTGTCGAAAACCTTGGTTATATTTTGTTTCTTGCGCATGCGTAGGTTTTTTAAGAGTCCCACATGGGCTGTAAGAAGGCCCTTTGATAAGTGATTTATAGAAATTATGTTTTTATTTTTCAAGGTAGAGTTAGTCAAGAAAGTACTGATGTTTACAGTCACACTGTTGATCTGACTTAACAGCTTGAGTAAATGCGTTCGGGATACTTAAATTTCAGCGAATTAATTATTGAGGATTTATTTATAGCAAAAAGTTTTATATTAAACCCTGAAAAACAACACTAATAATTTTCAAAAATATTTTTAAGTGTTTTTCTATTTGAGCGCTAATTGTCTATTTGAATATATCCATGTGGGATGCAGAGGGAATCAAAACTAAACCTCAATAGCGGTAATTCGGCCATTAAGAATTTGTATATTTTTAACAGCTGTTTGGAAAAATTTGAAGAAAATTCACAAAAATCTTAAAGGTTTCTTAAGAGAAAAAAAAAAAAATCAATCAATAAAAATCAATAAAAATCAATCAATCAATCAATCAATCCAAATCTTCTATCCCATATTCGTATCACATCTCACATCGGGAAGTGTAGCGTAAGCATGGGCTTATGACCAAATACGTAACGATAGGATCTTCAACATCCCACATGGATAATAATGTTTGCTAAAAAGAAGAGCTGTGCAATGATGTTTGAGCGTTTAGATTAGGATATGTACGGATGGTTGCTATAGGAACTCAGTCTATGGGATTGTATTCCAGTTCCATCCTTAGTCAGATGGGTTGTGCATGTGCAAGAATATCTTCGTACTGTACAAACTTTGCTGATTTGAAACGGTAATTCGATACATATGACGTTTTTACTCGAATTACTGATTCTTGCTAATCAAACAAACAAACAAACAAACAAAAAAAAAAAAAATCAAACAAGCTGAAAGTAAATTGATATTTTTAAAAATCTTTAAATTAACGAGCGAACATATATTCCTTCTTGATAATCATTTGCACATTTTAACTTGAGCTGCGTTTGTTCACGGGATGGAAGAAGGGATTCAAATAAACCGCAATTCGCAACACATCGAGAACAGAATGTTAGAGAGCTTTTCTATCATTAAGTGGTACGCCATTCTTTGTAGAGCAAGTAGAAATAAAGAACAAGGATGAATACTGAGAAGTGAGAAGGATTTTGAACAACACACCAGCAAAGTCCCACATGGATAAGCGCACCAGTCTTATAAGCATACCAGTTCTGATCGTAAAATTCCATTTCTTTATGTAAATTTTAATGAAATGTTCATGCTTCAATCTTTGACGGGCGACATAGCAATCAAACTTTGCAACAGTGTCAAGAAAACATCGAACCTGCCCAAAAATTTAAAAACAATTTCTTTTTATCATCCCTTTTGGTTAGGTGGATAAGTTCGATCAAACCTGAGTTCAACATGATCGAACTTGCTGTGGAAGACATCTTGTAAAAACATGACAGGAAAGTGATTTAAAATTAATATGAAATGCGAAAGGCACCAAAAGATAAAGACAAAATCAAGAAAATAACTCTGCTGTGCGATTGCTGAACTAGCTTATTTAGCCGGGTTAATCCTGCTGCATCCCACATGGTGAAAACTAGCGTTAGTTGATAGGAACTCGGGGCTTGTATTCCCATGGGAATCGAAACATGGGTCAAATAAATGTTACTGCACGTGCATATGGGAAACCTTTCGCTCTGTAAAAGACATCCCACATGTACAATTGACTGGATGGTATAGAGGCACCTGAAATGCGGCCAAGGCGGGCGGTGGATAGCTATGCGAAAAAGACAAATCTTCGAGAAGTGCACTTTTTCATTGAGCTTCTTCCAATGCCTTGTGTCTATTCAAGGTAGAATCATATTTGGAAAATGCCTTGTGTCTATTCAAGGTAGAATCATATTTGGAAAAGTGATAGAAATGGAGATTGAGCATGCGTTTTGGTATCAAAAGTACAACCCACATGGACAAAAGTGAAGGAAACATAGAGGAACAGAAACTTTTGCACATCCGGTTGTACGGGGTGGGATGGGGGTAGCTATATGAAAAAAAGGACACCATTCCGAGGAGTACATTTTTCATTTGGCTTTTTCCAAATTTGGCCGTTTTTTTACTTTTTCCAATGCCTTGTGTCTATCTATTCAAGGCATAATCATGTTGAGAAAAGTGATGGACGTGGAGACTGAGCATGCGTTTTGGTGTTAAAAGTATAAGTCCCACATCAACCAAAGAAGAAGAAACATAGAGGAAGAGAAAATATTGGTATCCGGTAGCCGGGGGTGGGTTTTGGGGGAGAAAATGAAACTAGAGACATCAAGTAGTCTTTAGGAGTGTCTAATAGAAACTAGAGACACTCATATGAATCAACACTTTATGATCTATCCAAGTGTCTTAATTCTCTTTAGGGTCGGATAAAGAATACCCCCTTTGGTGAAATCAAAAATAAATTCAAAAAAATCAAAAAAATCAAAAAAATATTAATAAAAATAAAAAATCAAAAGATCAAAAAATCAAAAATGAGTTGGGGTTAGAACCCTAACGCTTATCCTAGTCAATTCAGGGTAAGCGTTAGGGTTCTAACCCCAATTACAGTTACACTAATATTTTGATTTTTGATTTTAATATTTTGATTTTTGATTTTTTAGATTCTTAATTCTCTTTAGGGTCGGATAAAGAATACCCCCTTTGGTAAAATCAAAAAAATCAGGAGTTCTTAAAAATAATAATAATGAAAAATGTTGAGGTTAAAAATAAAACAAATAATTAAAAACAAAACAAATCAAAACAAAACAAATCAAAAATCAAAAATCAAAATATTAGTGTAACCGAGTTGGGGTTAGAACCCTAACGCTTACCCTGAATTGACTAGGATAAGCGTTAGGGTTCTAACCCCAACTAAGTTACACT
>JAAAQI020141413.1:0-11992 GCA_011800005.2 Stichodactyla mertensii
TCCTTGCCGCGCCTTGACCGTGTCCGCGCCGTGTTCGTGCCGCGACTTTTTCACAGTCATACGAAATCTACTCTAAACGACCATGCACCTGCCACCCGGTTGCCTGGAATTGGTTGGGAATTGGCCGAGAATCGGTCTATTAACGTTGTGCAGGGTTCAAGCCCTGGGTCGACCAACACACAGGCTCTAAACATACTGAGAAGATTATACTATTTATGCTATAATATACTGCTATTTCATAAAAGGTTGACGGGGTGAACGGCGAATGGTGATCAGTGATTGGCGATTGCACGACCGAAAGGAACTGTGGAGCAATAAGAATTTCTTCATATTAATTTAAATACCTAAAAGTGCCTTTACTGTTCACCGAGGATAGTTCAGCAAGCATTATTTAGGGTTTTAGAAATGAATATGAAGAAATTCCTATAAGAGTCATAAGTTTATCAGTGCTTAGGTGTGACTGTCACGTGTCACCCTCTCTAAATCAAGTGCGCATGCCTCACGAGTGGAATTCCAACACCGCTGACCATTGCCAGCTATAGTCAACTTACAGAACGATGCTAAGCTTATTGGAAACACTAAATCATTCACTAACAAGTGGGTTGTCGCGTCCTTCGGGTTTTGTCTTGGATTTCTTCATATTAAACTGAAGCAGAAATGTTTATGAAAAAGATATCAAAATCGGACGAATGCCGCTTTGGGTTACGTCACTGGGAAAAAGCCCGCGCATGCGCAATTTTCCTAGAAACAAAAATCAAACTCCAGACGTAAAATTGTCAAACTTTGCGTGCTTGCGTTTGGAAGATCCAAGTATTTTCGTCAGGCGGAAGATGGGGGGAGGAGGGAGGGGGGGAGGGGGGGGATAGGGATATTTTTTCGACAGGAAGTATTAAGGTGTAACAAATGCTACAAGTTGAACAATGTCACAATAGGAACCAGATGACAGGCAATCTTACTATTAAGAAACACTAAAAATCGTTTAAATAATTTGTATCCTTCCCCAATGTCCAATTTAATCATGTAATGTGCATAAAGAATGATTGATATTTGTATTAATATTTACATGGCAGCAATTTTGAAAGGAATTAAGCCAAGTCACAAAAACAGACCTGGAACCCGTAAGACATCAAATATGGATAGGCAGTAAAACACTCATTACAGATACTAAAAAAATCCCCATCTAATTATTTTGGGTGCCAATATATACTTGAATTAAGCTTTGGCTGATGAGTGATTACATCTTATAAATCCGTCGCAAAAAATGTCTTTGATTAGCTATCAACGATTATACCCTAAAACTAGACCACCAAAGTAGTCATTCATTGAGCTCATTCCCGTTAGAAACGAAGACGAAATGATTATCTTTCGCTTGAGGAATGAATTCGCACGAATGACCACAAAACAATGGTTTCAAGTCGAGTCGAGCTTGATGCTGTCATATACTTGCTGTATCTTATTAACTCCAGCCTCGACTTGAAACCACATTGTTTTGCGCCTATTCAAGAGAAGAACCTATGTAAATTTCGTCTAAAAATCCGAAGGGAAAACTCCGAATTAAGATATTTACGTCATGATACCATATTTGGTGAAATATCTGATCACGTGCGCAAACCACGTGATTGTACGGAACATTCGTCTCACTGATATGCCTGAGTAAGGCAAAGTAATCTTTTATAGCGCTATCCGCGCGTGTATAAAAACAACTTATTTGGGTACTCTAATCGTGATAAGTCAATTTCGTCTTGCATAGTACTGCGTATCATACGAAACACAGATTCTTTTCATCCAATAAATACGAACTCTTAATTTTGATACTGGAGAGCGACTGCAGAAACCCCAGGGGAACTTGACGGATAGCGGAATAAGAGAACAGATAAGATAAGAACGCAAGCATGCGTAGAAGAGTAAGTTTACAAAGTGCAACATCTTAGCAAGAAGAGTGAACTCAAAGAAGAGATTTTAGTTGTGCAGGACGAAAACTGAAGTGCTTCTGTCAGCGGTTGCAGTAGGTGCAGCATGCGTCGGTCGGTCTCAGTTGTCAAAACTTTGTGTCTAGTGATGTCTGGTCAACAACCTACAACGAAGAAAAGCAAAGACATCTTAGAAGAGAAGGAGTTGCGATGGAAGTAACCCTGTGAGACGCGATAAAACACATTAGAATACAGTGTATATTTACTCATATGTGGAAAATTACCAGCATTTTTAAGAAAGTGAGTGCATATTTGAACGTAAATTATGAGAAGTGATTGATACGACAGCGTTTATACATTAGTTAACACGCAGGCAGCTTTTAGTGTGCAACAATTCCTTATATACAGTTATTACATTGTCTTTTCTGTTATATATTTCTTTAAAGTATTAAAGGTAATTAGGTGAGTCTTGCAAGATTATAGAGTTCTTTGCTTTGCTTTGATGGTATGTTAGTATTTATGCTTGCTTAACCAGTGAAGAGGAGAGAAAGGAAGAGAGAGAGAAGGGGAGAGGGGGAGGAGGAGGAGGAAAACAAGATGATGATGGTGAGAATGTTTAAGCTGGAAGAGGAACGGGATTGGCACAGCAGGGAAATGAACAATAGGATGACAAGAAGTTAGAGAAGGGAAATATCTGTCATCTTGCTCAACTATAATCTAGATAAGAGAATGAAATGGAAGGAAATGAAAAGAAATGATCAGTTAAAATAAAAAGTGGGAATACTCATTACAAGCCATTTCAAGCTATCACTAGCGGATAGAATGCACTTAATACAACTGAGTGAAAGAGCTGCATTTTATGACAAGAACTGCACATTCATTCAATATTCACTGGCAGAGCACTAACGTCTAGCAAAAGAAGAGAGGTACCTAGCGAGGATAGACGAGTAAGATATATGGAGCATAGCTAGCCCATACGAACACGGGGCAAGCACACCCAGGTTTGGATAAGAGGTTAGTTATCGAGCCAGCAAGTAGAATACGGCGATATCAAGACTTACATTGCTGTAGTTTAACAGACATGACGTTTAATCCTGCAGAGGGAACACCGCATTGTTAAACTCTACGCTGCTAAAGATTTTCCTTGGTGTCCCTACAGTGTAAGCGTTTTTGCAGAGTTCCTTTGTATTAAGAAGAGAATTACAAGACGGTTACTGAATGGTTAACAGAATAGGTGAGGGGAAAAGAAAAAAGAACAGTTAGAAGAGAAAGGAAAGAAACCGGAATAATGGAAGAGAGAGTAAAGGCAATCCAGAAAAAGAAATAGGAAGAAAAGAGGAAAAGAGAAAAGCAATATAAATTAGAAAAAACTGGAAGGCAACGGATTAACAGGCAGTAGCATGACCGATTTAGGCGAATCTCCGTTACAAGAGGAGTTCGGCACATTTAGCGTTAGGTGTACTGCTGGACCAGCTGGTCATTGCGACTACTTTCATTCTTTTTATTCAAGTACAACTTAACAACAGAACACATTTACTGAATACACCACTTTGCTAATACTTGGGCCGTGTAGTTCAAGACCACTCACGGGGCAAACGGCAACATAAGACACAGGCAGCCCAAGAAATGCCTTTGAGAAGCCCATACCCACGTATAGTTTTCATACAGAAAATAATAAAAAAAAGAAAATGTAAAATACAAGTCTCAAATTGTTTTAAGGTTTTCCTATGAAATCCGTAGGTACAGACTTCTTAAAGGCATTTCTTGGGTTGCCTGTGTCTTATGCTGCCGTTTGCCCCCTGAGTGATCTGGAACTACACGGCCCGAGTATTGGCAAAGTGGTGTAATACTATACTAGTTCAATAATGGAAGGCTCATTTCTTTATAGGAGGCCAAGTTGCATAGTACAGAAGCTTGGTTTGTTGTTGTAAAAGACAGCTTCATTTTAATGCAACATCCGGCATTAAATACAATCTCATTTTGATGCAAGACCTAGCTACTAGGCATTAACGTTAGCCTCATGTTGATGCAAGGCCTGGTTACTTGGCATTAATAGCCTCATTTTGATGCAAGACCTCGCTACTTGACTAACGACAGTCTCACCTGGTTAACAGCAGCCTCATTTTGGTGCAAGGCCTGGCTACTAGGCACTAACTATAATCTCATTTTAATTCATTGCCAGGTTACCTGCTTTATCTTGTCGTAATGTGTGGAAGCTTGGTTACATGATTGGCAAGTGCGCGCGCATGTTGCTATGTGCAAATTTATTGATTCAGCACTTTCCATACATCGGTTCACTGACCAAACACAAAGCTCTCGGGCGAGGCGTCAAGGTCCAGTGGCCTTAGTTTCAAAGGATTATGCAAATTTTCCCTTGGAGCCTCGGCTGAATGCTTTGTGTTTGACCAGTGAACCGATGTATGGAAAGTGCTGAATTAAAATGTAAAAAAATAACTTCGATATTCGGAATTCGATATCTACTACCTCAAAAGTTTTAAGCTACAAATATTAAAAATTGCAATATATGAATAGTTCCTGTGCACGAATGAAAAATAAATAACAGTTGCATTTGACCAATAATTTCAAAAATAAATTTCTTGTTTGCATTCTATTACAGTACATTAGAATAGTGATGCCAGCGATTGTGAACCATCAGTAATGGTCCGTATATTCAACCTTCTTGATGTATTCCAAGACTAAAATTATTTGCCTATCCAAACTCCAATTGCTCCGAAAAATTCTTTTCCACGGGAGAGATTATCAGATACTACTATTACTACTACTATTACAGAAAGTGGGGGGAAAAAAATAAAAAAAACCCGAAAAATTTAAAAAACGAAAACGAAAAATGGCATTCATCTTAAAAATTAATCAAGCAGGCATAATATCGAGGTGTTGTGGGTAAGAATCAGCCTCGATATCATATAAAGGCCTGGTTACTTTTCAAGATGGCCACTGAATACGAATTGAAAAATCTAATGCTGAAAAAAAATGAAGCCTAACTAGGTCCAGACTTCGCGTCGTCTCCATGAATTGCTACTTGAAATTGTGCTCATACTAGAGCGGGGGGTTGGCCACGCCCCTCCACAGTCCACTGAGGCAATTAGTGCAGCACCGCCCGGTTGATTGGGTGCAAGCTGTGAGGAAACAAGATCACGTGTGAGGAAAACGAAGAGGAAAAAGAAGTAGTGCGGAAGAAGGGAAGACACAAAGAAAGTTGGCAAAGGTTGGATTCCTCAGTGAGACGTTTTGTAAGTGAAAACAGAATTTGGAATTGAATTTGAAGATAAAATCTTGCGTAGAAAGAGAAACAACGGGAGATAAAGTGGAAATAAAAGAAACAGAAAAGTTTTTGAGTGAATTAGTTGATAAAGTTTAAATCAATGAGATCATGTTTTTAAGCGGTTTTGGCTTTAAATCAAATGAGTTTTTAAGATGTTTAAAACTGATTTTATCAAGTTGTCTAACTTAATATGTAGCTGGCCAGTCTCTTGTTTTATGTTACCTTAATGTTTCTAGCTGTTCCACGTACACACCCTAACCTATCCACAACAACAACCTTGTATGCATCAAATTAACAAATATTAGTAACAAATAAAATAGAATATTATGAATCTTTTTTTTTTTTTTTTTTTTTTTTTTTTTTTACAGTAAAATTATGAATTCCATTTAATGATATTATTTTTTCTTTAGTTGACTAACACAGAATAATCATACGACGTGACTTAATTTATAAAATATATTTTTATATTTATCTATGTGATTAGGACCATATGTGGTAATATCTCCATTTATGGTAGCGTTTCATATATGGCAGTGTTGCCATACATGGCTAGCGTTTCCATATATGGTTGGCGTTTCCATATATGGTTGGCGTTTCCATATATGGTTGGCGTTTCCATATATGGTTGGCGTTTCCATATATGGTTAGTGTTTCCATATATGGAAGTAGGGATGTCAGTTAAACAATATTTTACTAAAACAACTTTTATCTAGAGTTAGGCTAATCACTTTTACCGCATAAACAGTTTACTCAGTTATATTTTACAGTTTAAGTACCGGATAGCTATCAGTGGAGCATTTTAAGTCACGTTTATAGCAACGAGTCTACGTATAATTCAACAAAATGGAACCTAGACAACCCTAGCAAACAAGAATTGTCAGTAAAGTCTCTTTTGCCGCTCAAATTTATTTCTTGATATATGACTAGGATGGGATGATTTAGTATCTGCACACTGCACATGCGTATGGCAACAAAATTGATCTGAGTATTGTTGGTGTTAATCAAGTAGCTAACTGAATGTAAATTATGTACATCTTTGATTTAAAGTATAAAATGAACCAAAGCACTTTTTGTTCAAAACCCGGGAATGTTTAAAACGAAGGTGTTTAAGAAGAAGGGGTACGAAAATCGCTTTGGGTGTGTGTGTGTGAAGGTGTCGTGGAAGTATGAAAACATGGTTACGGAATACAGGGATATGCTTATACTCCTGTAAGGAGAGCTACCTCAAGGAATATTTGGGGAATTATTTCAATTACAAGACGAAATACTGGGGATAGACAGGAATTTGGATGAAATACGATGGACGATTATGATACTTAAATAAAATTTGTTGAAACAGAGATTGTTAAAGCCAATGATAAGGGATCTAATTCAAGGGTGGTGAGTACATTGGTACAGATTTCATGAGTTATGCGCAATTTTGTTTTTGTTTTTGTTTTCTGTTGCTTCCCTCTTCCTCACTTGAGAAACGATACAGGAATACCTTGCCCCACCCCACCCCTATCCTGTCTCCCCCTCCCCCCATTCATCATAAATGAAACTAAATTCGTTAATGGACTAATTAGAAAGTAAAGAGTGGGGGGAGGTGGGCCATTAATATTCAATCATCGAAAGCCGCAAAAAAAAAGTGGTAATCCACGATGCACCCCTTACTTTAAGCCCAAAATAGTATGACCTACCCCTATGTAATATCTCAAAAACTGATAAGCCACCCCAAATGAGTGGCTTATTTTCTCATGACCCATCCCTTTTGAGGCTCTAAAAAGTGACCCACCCCGTTTTTCATGGTCCACCTCCTTTTACTTTCTAACCAGTCCCTAAGGACGTGGTGGCTCATTTCATACCTGTGCTTTGTGTGTCTCGGTTGGGTAGAAGTGTCTGGAGAAGATCATGCCCATCATGTCGGGCAGTAGTGATATGGGTATCAGGATTAAAAGACCAAGCCAGTTGATCCCTTGGCTGTAGAAGGTGAAGAATACACGGAACATGTCTGATGAAACTCCGTCAGACATGAAGGTTGTCTGGAAATCGATCCTAAATGTGACAAGACAAGATCAGATGATAGTGATGAGGAGAGTAATGATGGGAATTATTACAGATGATGACGATGATGGTGATGTCAATGATGATGGATGATGATGGTGGTGATGATCGCTAAATTTCAGGCGTTAGAATATACAAGAATCTACGTACCACATGTCACAATTGAAGACGCTGGCAAACACGACGAAGGTAAGAATGGATCCCCAAATCCCTAAGTGCGTCAGCCATGTCCAGTAATGTGTCACCAACGCCAACTGAGGAGAGGTAATTCCCACAACGATTATCAGTTAATTTTGGTTTATAATAATAAAAGTAAGGGAAGCCAAACAACGTCAATAGGTAGGTCTTCATATCGTAGGGTCTTACCTTAAGATTACTAACGATTACACAGATGGAAAACACGAATGTTCCAAACGACCAGATTCCGACATTCTGCAAGATTGATGATAGATTTTGGTTAGTTAAACTGATTCACTATCAGATTGTAACAGATATCGCTTGTCATAGTTCAGCTTACCAATGAACCAAGAAGATCGCCCTGGAACATCAAATATCCACCAAAGAAAAACACAATAGCGTGCCAGTACCCTATGACAAAAATAATGTACGAGTAATGTTATTTATGAGAAAACGATGCAGCAGGCGTAGTACTGTGAAAGAGATGGACCAAACATAATTCCGATAAAAGAACGTTGTTTTAATTACGTCATCGGTGCGAACGCGCCACGCTTTCCATTCTGGGGGATTGTGGTCAGGCATTCATCTCTCACTGCAAATCGATAATGGGAATTTTTTTAAATAACACCGTACAGTATTTTCCCCAGACAATCTAACCTGTCTATGCATCAAAGTGTTAAAAATTGAATATGAATAACGTACCCATTTTCAGTATTTTTTTTAGATGGAATACTGACCTGATGCAATCCAGTATATAAACTCTTTCCATGACAAACGGCTATTGAATGCTACATCCCTATGATAAAAATAAACAGAATTTGGTTAGCATTAGCCTGAAGGATGCATGCACAGTAAGGACGATAGAGCAGATTTCGTATTACTATGAATAGTTCACAGCACGATCGGTGCCGTAAGCATGCCTTGCCGCGACTGTAATATTTTCTAGAATTTAGACGTGCCTTGCTGTGCCTTGACCGTGTCACGACCGTGTTCGTGCCGCGAGCTTTTCACAGTCATACAAAATCTGCTCTGACATCCTGCTGTGAAGAAGATTCCTGTGTACTTTACAGGACAACACACATACACACAAATCGCTCAAAAAATTACTCAACATCCAGTTCACTCTAACTTACTTGTATAACTGCGGTCTTGACTGTAAAGTATCGCTATTCAAATGTTGTTCAAAAACACCGTAGACTAGAATTGGTACAGACGTGAAGAAAATGTTGTAACAAGTTAAGAAGAATCCGTGATATAACGGCTGAAACCACAAAAAAGAACCATGTGAATATTCACAACACAACTATATGATCATGAGGGTGCCTTTAGCATGTAATAAAACAGAATGGTGATGACGGTGATGATGGTGATGACGGTAATGCTGATAGCGATGATAAAGGGGATAAAGATCATGGTGATGGTGCAAATGATGTTGGCGACTAAGGTGAGATGATGATGATGATGATGATGGTGACAATGATGGTGATGGCCACGATGATGGTGATGATGATGAAGATGAGGAGGAGGAGGAGGAGGAGGAGGAGGGGGGAGGAGGAGGAGAAGGAGGAGAAGGAGGAGAAGGAGGAGGAGGAGAAGGAGGAGGAGGATGGGGATGGGGAGGAGGAGGATGGGGATGGGGAGGAGGAGGGTGATGGTGGTGGTGGTGATGGTGATGATGGTGATGGTGATGGTGATGATGACTGGGGTAAAGATACCTTCAGCAATGGTACTGACCTGTCCGGAGAATGCATTAAAGAAAGCGTATATAAATTGAGGAGTGATAAAGCACACGTTCTGAAATAGGAAAAAGGAGAATCATAAACAACAATGTCAACAACGTCAACAACAACAACATCAACAACGTCAACCACAATAGCATCATCAACGACCAGAAAACAATAAAATCAGCAGCAACACCAACAACGAATATATTTCGCATAAAGCTTTTGTTTTCAGTGAAAGATTTCGAGCATTATGCTAGTGAGTACGTAAGATAAGGTAACTCTTGAATGGCTTCCACACTGAACCAATCAAAACCCAAGATAAAAATACCAGCCAATCACAGTGATTTAATGAAACGGCCAATTTCAAGTCACGGTACATATACGCCTCCTAATCATAAGAAAATCTACATTTTGTCTTGTACGTTCCTTATTTCCCAACGGGTTAACAGGTACAGATGATTTCTCACCTTGTAGAAGAAATACTGAACCAAGATTGAAGATCGTATATAATAATAATGTCCATGCACAAGCAAGACTCGCCATAAGAACTTGAATCTAGAGATCGCATAGTCACTGGTCATAACAGCTTGTCTTCCTTCCTTGCCCATCACACCAATGCCAACATGAGCCTCCTGGATCATACCACAGTCATTCGCACCATCTCCTATAGCCAATGTTACGGGCTTTTCTTTCGATTTCTTCATCATCTGTACCACCTACAGAAACCAAAGACAAGACGTCATTGTGCGGCTGTGAAGTCAATAGCGCAAGCTCGTGGCACGGTCGGTAAGCGTGCCTTGCCGCGACCGTGATGTTTTCTAGAACTCTTACCGTGCCTTGGCCGTGTCACAACCGTGTTCCTGCCGCGAGCTTTTCACAGTCATACGTGACGTCATTACATTACGCAAACAACAAGTATGACGTCAATGTTATGAAGATCAACTTCCGTGGCCCGAAACGAAAAGCAGTTTTGTGGAGATTTCCCTTTTTTCCCCCATCGTAAGAGGCATTAATAGACCTCCTCGGTTTGGGTGTGATGCTTTCCCATTTCAGATCACGTGTCATTCTCTTGGGTTTTATCTCTTTGTTTCTAGGAAACGCTTTAGAAGATATTTAAACATGGATAAACCTCAAACAAAGAATTGCTCTGAATGGGAAGACATTACGACCAAACCGAGGAGGTATATTTGAGTTCATTTCAGTGATATTATTAAGTTATGTTACCTGAGCTTTTTGCAGCGGAGACATTCGACAACACAGTACAGCGACGCATTCGCGACATACCTCCTTGAACAACTCTAAGATTGAATTTAAAGGTTAATTTAATTCTGGAAAAACAATTGCAAAGAGTGAATAATAAGATATTTTAGGCGGGGCTAGACTAGATAGATAAGGCACATACCTGTGTGACCATTAAATACATGAGTAAGACTGCGACCGTCAATTATTAAGCCATACATCTGGTCGTCACGTTTATTCATTACACTATAAAAAAGAAACGAAAATAACAACGAAATGATTAGATTTATAAATTGCCTAATAAAAAATAGGTACGTTTACTTTACAGCAATTCAAAGGAAGGCTTGGAACGAGCTCGGCTGAATTGCGTGTCTTCTTCAGCCCCAGAATTCCAAAGATGAACAGAGGACTGGCAAGGATGATGGTCTTAATATTTTGCTAAACAAACTTACTCTTGTTTGTAGATGATCAATCCTTGTTCACATTCTTCAGGGGTGTTTTTCTTGGTAAGGAACATCAGCTGCATTCCTTGCTGTATCGATCAGAATAATCAAGCAACAGTCATTCGAAATACTCAAGGAGAGCGCTTTAGATTCACTGACGCTAGTCATCCTGCAGGCAAGGATCCAGGATTTATGAGGG
This sequence comes from Stichodactyla mertensii, assembly GCA_011800005.2. Taxonomy (NCBI): domain Eukaryota; kingdom Metazoa; phylum Cnidaria; class Anthozoa; order Actiniaria; family Stichodactylidae; genus Stichodactyla; species Stichodactyla mertensii. The sequence goes on from JAAAQI020141413.1 coordinate 11,019, forward strand.
GGGTGGCTGTCTTACGTAATACCATGATCCACTGTTGTAAGGGGGCAATATTTACCGTATTAACTCCCCCGGATCCGCGCCGTTCCTGATGACGTAATGGTTTCTAGGGACGACAATCTGGTTACCTTGAAATGTCCACACGAATGACTAATATTAACAGCTGTCTCTTGCTTGTCTCCCGTTAGTACCCAGACCTACACGGAAAAGGGAATTAGTACCTAGTTATTTCACGAAAAGTAGCAGCAAATAGATCCCGTCGGGGGAGGGGAGGTGTGGCATAAAGAATGAACACGACACCCAAGAGATTCACTTACTTTGATTCCTGCCTCTCGCATGGCTTCTATCGTTTGTGGAACGCCGTCTTGAAGTCTGTAATTTAAAAAATTATCAGTAATTATGAATTGTGAATTATGAATTATAAATCTAATAACAGTTTACAATCATATAAAAATAAAATAAACAATAACACACAAAACATAATGTTATAATTGATTTTTCCTTGTTGATTCCTTGTTGACTTACTTGTCTTCAACTGCTGTGGCACCGAGCAAGTGTAGATCTTTTTCTACTTCATCGTAAACCGCGGCAAGCTAAGATTATAACGAGAGTCTTATTGTTTGTAGGGAATTTACAACGACGACTGTAAGCAGCGTGATTGTCAATGGTATCTTAACTTGCAGCCTGTAAATTCCCTCAATGACTTACTAAACTGCAGTGTGTGTATGGGGGGGGGGGGTTTGACAAAATTGAGAGGGGGGTTACGTTAATCTTGAGAAGTCTTGGAGAAGGATTATTAAGTCTCAGAGGTGTAAGACTGAAATCTTGGAGGCTGTAGGGGTTATGAAACTTTTACTCTCCACAGAGAGAGGGGGGGGGGGGGGGGTTAATCCAATGTTTTGTAGGCCAGGGCCCAAAATTTTATCTGCCCGCGGACCCCCCCCCCCGCATAAGTAACGGTCGCTGCAGGATTGGCG
>JAAAQI020141424.1:0-11991 GCA_011800005.2 Stichodactyla mertensii
CCCCCCGCCTCCCCGGCAACTTCCCCTTACCCCCCCGCCCTCACCCCTCCCCTTTCCCTTCTAACCCCCCCCCATTACACTGCCCCCCCCCCCCCCCCCCCGATAATTATTGCACAGTTCCTGAGGCAAAGAATATATTTAGACGTTATCTGACTGCTCTGTGTTGACCAAAGTGGTTGAAGACGGCAGTCCAACTTTTTTGCAAAGAGAAATAATGGCGTCTTTGCTAAGCTATTATTACAAGAATACGACGGTCATTACTAGAACGTTTTCCCATAACTGGCCGGGATTAGGAATGCTAATGAATGTGTGCCGTGTGTGTGTCTTTATTGATAATGATTAAATAATAAATATTTACAAATCAATATTTACATTAAAAATGTATAATATAATTAAAAGTAATAAACTGAAAAAATATAGAGAGCTAAGTTATGATTAAAAATTAATCTATTTAAAGCTTGCTTATAGTGTTCCGTAATTACCTGATACTGGGATGTTCTATTTCTTAGTCTTAATGACAAATCTTTTACCTTGGGCAGAAGTTTGAAAATGGGATGATTATCATTCAATATTTTTAATGCTATGAAAAATGGAGAAATCTGATATCTTTAAAAGAAAAAAAATACACAAAGGCTGGGATATGTATTTCCTTTTGTAACAAAGGTTAATATGATATGTAAGGACGCTGACATATAAGGCCCCATACATAGAGACTAAGCACATGTCATTAGCAAGCAGTACGAATAACATATAATCAGCATTTTTAAAGGCTTTTTGAACTAAAAAACAAGAGATAGGACCTTTATATCATGACAAGCAAAGAAACGAAGCGCCAATCCAAATGCCCTGGATGCAAGGCAGATATTGAAAATCACAATTGGGGCATACCTTCTGCTTTATGTGAAGGAAAGCTTAAAAGCTCACCAAGGCGAACAAAAAATGAAGTGAAAGACGAAGAAGCCTTGGAAAGCCTGAGAGTCAGTCTCAGAGCGTTGGAACGTGAAGAAAAACAACTAGAGGAAGAAGCTCTTCGTCAGAAAATAGACGAAAAACGAGTCGCGATTGAACGACTAAACTAGCAAGCATACCCAGCGTATCCACGCCGTTAGACTAACTTCTGGCAGCTCACCACACCTACGAAGATATCACCCAGCCACCCCGCGATACTCACTAAGGACGCCCTAGGAACACTACGTCTGAGATGCTCTTGAAACCAGCGAAAGCACATGGTGAGAAAATATATCTAATCACAGATTTCATAGACTCTATTTGACCTCAAGAAAATGAGGAAACTTTAAATAGTACGGGCTCAGCCCGAATATCGGTATCATACGGTCCAAAAAAGCCCAAATTGGAATCTGTAACTATAGGCAACACAAGAAGTTTTTATACCCTTCTAACAGAAGGGAAATTGTAGATTATATACAACATTACTTAGCTTATACTGTTAAAATTATAGAATTATCCAATAAGTATGAATGGCTCTCAGTTCTACTAACGAATTTCGGAGATTGCAAGCCATTTATTGTTATCCCTGGAGTTGACTCTAATCTGCACACAGTATTGCTCACACCCAAAGTGACACGTGTTGTTACTAATACTAACCCTGCTAAACAAAACCTTAACTGAGGGCGAATCTTCGCTAACACTAATGCTGAGGGGGAAACTATTTGTCGTAATTTTAATAGTCCACGGGTTTGTTCTCGAGAACCGTGTAACTTTGTGCACGAATGCAACCGTAAGGTATCTGGGAAAGTAGCCTGTGGTCTAACATAATGGAATAATATTTTTGATCAAATGACACGGGAAGCAAACGCTGATCGAAATGATATCATAAACTCAAGAATTTGATCAAATGACATGTAAAATGATAGAATGGTATAACTTATGCTATAATGGAACCACGGCATTGATCAAATGGCTCGAGAAATGATAGAATGGAATCAAAGAAATGATTTAATGGCATTGGATATGATTGAATGACATTAAAGTCCTAAATACCCCTCCATATACAGGTCAGTTCCTATACATCCTGATAATTATCGTGCAACAGGATGCAAATGGCGCTTTCAAGGAGTTACGAACTATACGCATTTTTACGACGCGCGGCTCCCATTTGGGGCAAAATCTAGTCCGTCCATATTCCATAGATTAACGCATTCATCAAGACGAATGATGTCAAGGCGGGGTTTTGACAAAATAGTAGTATATCTGGACGACTTTCTAGTAATAGGAGAAGTCGAGGCCGAATGTCAACTTGTCTACGATACTTTAATGACGCTTTTACGAGATTTAGGTTTCACCATAAGCGAACGCAAACTAGTACCGCCTACGCAGCGCTTAACATTTCTAGGCATAGAAATTGATACTATTGCGTGTACTATAAGACTACCAGACGGCAAAATCGAAGACATAAGACAAGTTATAAAGGAGTTTACATCTAAGCAACGGGCCAGCAGAAAACAACTTCAACGCTTGGCGCGGGAAAACTCAATTTTGCTTGTCGTGTTGTGTACGGGGGACGCACTTTCCTCCGACGTATTTTGGACAACATGAATAGTCTATCTTCCACGGCTAAGATCAAACTAGATTATAGTTTTAAGGAAAGACATAAAATGGTGGAATCAGTTTTTAAAGTCGTTTAACGGTACACGCCTATTTCTCGAAACACTTCCTACGGAAGATGTGGCACGGATGCGTGTAACAAAGCCGCAGGGTTTTTTCCGGGGTGACTGGTTTTATTTCAACTTTCCTATCATAGTTCTCAGCAACCTAATATGCACATAAATCACAAGGAAACCCCAGCTATTATTTTAGCAGCTAACCGGTGGGCTAAGAACTGGTCAAACAAACGCATTGTAATTAGTAGTGATAATCAAGCCGCCGTGCAAATAATTAACAAAGGTACTACCGCAAACGGGGACATCATGCGTGAACTGCGGCAACTCTTTTGGTTATCACCTAGATATAACTTTCACATTGTTGCGGTTTATGTTGAAGACACAAAGAATGTGTTAGCAGACTCGATTTCTCGCCATTAACAAATAGTTATTCCGAACAATTTGCTGCGTCACATGGCACATGTCAGTTAAAAGTCACGAATACCTTTTTTGCAGATGCACGGGATATAACTTTGGCAAAGCAATTAGAGAAAGAAATCAGTGAGTATCGTATGCGGCTCTTCGCCGAATCAACCAAGCGCACCTATCAAACACATCGTAATACGTTTTTCAAGTTCTGTTCACATATGGGTTATAATCTAGTCCCTTTGCAACAAACACATCTTTTACTATATACGGCCTACTTAGCTCGTTTTCTAAAACCGTCTTCTATTCATAGCTATCTCAATATTATAGGCATACTACACAAGGAATTTGATCTCCCTAATCCTCTCCTAGACAACTGACTACTAAAATCTTTACTCACGGGAATTCATAGAGTAAAAGGGTCCCCTACTAGGCAAAAATTGCCTATTACTCCAGACATTCTCTTAAAAGTCTACTCGACTTTACACTTTTCTAATAGCTTTAGATACCTCTTTTTGGGCCATATGCTTAGTAGCATTTTTGGTATGTTTCGCAAATCTCATTTATTACCTTCATGTAGCAAATTTGACCCGGATAAGCAGCTTACCAAAGCGGATTTGAAAGTATTCTCATGGGGAATACTCATTACTATTCGATGGAGCAAGACTATTCAGTTTCGCGAGAGAGTGGTTGACATCCCCATTCCCTGTATTCCCCGTAGCAAGCTATGTCCGGTGACAGCAACTAACCACGCTTTCTCGTTTACTAACTCAGTCCCAGCTAGTTCACAAGCTTTCGGATGGTGGGACAAATCTACTAACTCATTTAAACTCTTTTCATATAACATGTTCATCAACAAGCTAAGACACCATTTATCATTAATCGGTGTTAACCCAACTAGCTTTGCAGGCCATTCGTTTCGTAGAAGTGCATCCTTTGCATACCAGTCAGGTGTACCTCTAGAGCTAATCAAAGCATTGGGAGATTGGAAGTCAGACGCCGTATTAATCTATTTAACTATGCCATTAACTATTAGACTAAAATCAGCTAATCTATTAAGCAAATCAGTCCTAACTCTTACAACACACAATTCAATTTCCTTTCATTGACACTTTTTCACTTGGATTTGGACTCATTATTCAGGTGAATAATGATAAATATGTTTGTAATAGATTATACTTAGATATTAGAAGATTGTATCCAGTTAAAGTGTGTAATTATTTAGTAGTGTTAATTGTTTCAATAAAGACTGCCCGAACCCATTCTTGCGTGTGAGCTGATTTAGAAAGATAAAAAATACACAAAGGCTGGGATATGTGTTTCCTTTTGTGGCACCCGGTTTTACTTAAAAAAAAAAAAATTGGACTATAGAAAGGTCTAGAGTCGCCGCCCCATATACAGAGATACCATAATATATCTTGGGGAGTCTTGAGTTTGCTAATATGCTGATCATCTGAATTATGCCGAAATAATCTGCTCAAAGACGTAATTTTAAAATGTTATTCTTATTGCACTTTCTGTGAGCTTGACATAATTTACCTGTGTTACGGGACAACAATCGAACAAACATTTTTCTCTTTACAATATTTTTATTATTGATTAAATAATTATTAACTTGTGGACACGCATGTCTTCAATACAATATACAAGCCTGCATTGGTCAAAATGGCTAGTTGCAACCTGTAAGTCATGTGCCTTTCACGAGTGGCACGTACGACCAAGATCTGACCTTGAATTACCTTGGTCTTATGTAACCTTCCTGGTTTGGCCTGAACTTGTTTTATGACGTGTGTGGCTTCTTGCCCCCTGACGTTTATTAAGTAAATCGGGTACTTAATCTGTGCCCTAATACCGTTTAAACCGTTGTAACAATTGACCTTTCTATGACCAAACGCTTCCTTGTAGGTCGTAGCTTATTCGTATGCGAACCAATTCTTGATTCATTGATTCTCCATTTAGATATTCTAAGTTTTCCCATTTTAATTAAGAGGCAACGCCTCCACTAGTTAATATCGAATGAGTTTGACGACCTGTCATGTAATTTGATTTTCATACAAATCCCTATAAAAAGGAATGCATTGGAAAGACACTTAAGGAGAAGAAGAAGTAAGTCATTAAGTAAGAGAGTAATCTTGCAGCCGTTGAACTGGAATAATATCAAGCAAGCCAACCTAAAGTCTCTACCGAGTATCCCCGTAACACCAGCAAGTAAATGATTTTTTGACGTAGAAGAACGCGCCATTCTAGAACTTGCTCAACAAAACTAACGCTTTCATGACTGGCGCGTTCTTTTACGTTAAAAAATCATTTACATGCGGGTTAATTGTGTCAACCTCGCAGAAAGTGCAATTAAAATAACATCTTAAAATTAAAACGTCTTGGCTATTAGCAATTCATTAGCATTCCTAACCCCAGTTATGGGAAAGCGTTCTATTTGTCTGATAATATTGTCTGACTCGAGAAAGCTACGCTATATCTATTCCCAATCTTCAAAGCAATAGGCGCACTCCCCTGTTAGGCCACATAAACAAATTACATAACGTAATATAAATTAGAGAATATAGATTTGTACAAGACGGTTATCAGCGTCTTTTTAGTAAAAGGTGTAATAAAGAACGGGAACTGTCTTAGATGCATCTCTTATTATCTCAGTTCTGAATTCAGATATTTCATCTATTCCATTCTTATTTCAACATTTTTCCATTTAATGATACCACTGCATATAGGGAGCAAACATGAAAGAAAGACAGAAAGAGTTTACTCCTTTTTTACATTTTATAACAATCTTGCTCTTGCTCTCTCCTTACAGGAACTTTTCTTGCTTACCCTAACCCTAACCTTAAACCCTAACCCTAACCCTAAACCCTACTTTAATATCATTATTGGTTTGTGGGCCTTATTCCAAAATCAAATATGGCGGCTGTATTTATCTTTAATAATCTCCCTGGCTCGTATCAAGACAGTAAAGCTCCAATATCTTTACATAGCTGTCTTGTTGCTACTAAGCCCTAGATATATGCAACATTTTCAAGAGATAAGTTGAATTAGTGTCTCGGCGTCCCTACAGCATGGACTTAAGGCCGAGTCTTCTATTGATATTGTTTGGTTCTTGCCGTAAGTATAAATTAACACTTTCCACATTATGTAAATCTTGTTTTTCAATTTTTTCATCTAAAATCTTATAAAAATAAATGTGTTTTGTTTATCATAACTTTTCAGATTATTTGGCAACAGCAACAAGTAAGTCTTATCATCAGTCATCACGTTAACTTAGCGTATGGTAAAAAACACGTCATGCCATGCCAAGGGTTATTAACATGTTCTCTTATTCTTTTCCCTGTTTTCTTTTCCTCTCTCTCTCTCCCTATCTCATTTTATTTGTTATGTTCTATCTGTTTTTTGCCTCTTTTTAAGGCATCTTCTTGAATCTTCGTCCTTTTATAAATTTTGTTAATTCCAACCTGTTCTCATTAAAAAACAGACTATGAGCTAACAAACCCGTGGCCCTCGTTCATGTCAGAATGCACTGACTGTCTCACATTACGTTTGTTATCCTCAAAAATATAGGGCGCTCAGAAAAAAACATCAAGCGTATTTTAACTAACTAATTACGGTATTTCTTTCTGAACATATAAAAGAGCGCTTATAGAGGGATGACAAAACCGTCCACATCAACATTTACCTATTAGTTTCTTACTTTCTAGATCAATGTGGCATTCGTCCTGGAGGTAGGATCATCAATGGCCAACAAGCTTTACCTCATTCATGGCCTTGGATGGTCCAGATCAAGTACCAGAATCGTCATCACTGTGGAGGCACTCTAGTTTCCCCACAATGGATTGTTACTGCTGCACATTGTGTTAATCATGTAAAAGATCCGGCCAACTACCATGAACTGGAAATCGTGCTGGGAGAACACATTAGAAGTCGAACGGAAGGCAATGAGCAACGTTTTGCTATTGGAAAAATAATTATGCATCCACTGTACGACAAACCAACAGCAATCAACAATGACATTGGTAAAGATAAAAGCATGTTAAGAAATTGGTTTATAGATCATTTGCTAAAGGTTAGGGAATAGTAGGGAGATTCAGTAGTGTTTTTGTTGTTGTTGTTGAATTCTATTGTAGGGTCCTGATTTTGATCATTTTCTGCCAAACTTCACTCCTATCATTTTATCATTCCTCCTGTGGGATGGCCTAAACCTCTAATTGAGTTACTGTGCTTCGTTTTAGCTTTGATTAGACTGGACAGACCAGCTTTTCTCAACAAGCATGTGTCACTGGCCTGCCTTCCTCGACAAAACCTGGAACTACCCTCGGGAAAGACGTGCTACGCTACAGGTACATAAAGATACATTACATTTGATTATATTCCACAACATATGTCTTTTGAGGGATTTGCTTCTTATTATGTTAGAGTTAAATATCGAGAACGGAAGCAATAAACAATATCCTAAAGGAAGAAGACACTCCAGGAGCCAAAATTCGCATAGATAATCAATAGAACATTGTAGTATGGTTCAGTTGAGGAGATGGCTGCTGTGCAGAGGAGCAAAAACTTCAGACAAAAAGGTTTTCTTGGATTGCCGCGTTTAAAACACAAAAAATAAAAAAGAAAGAAAAGAAAAGAAAAGAAAAGAAAAGAAAAGAAAAGAAAAGAAAAGAAAAGAAAAGAAAAGAAAAGAAAAAAGAAAAAGAAAGACAAGAGAAAAGAGAAAAGGAATGAAAGGGGGAAAATAAGAAACTTTCGGGATTCGAACCCGGGTCTGCCACGGTAATTAATTCAAAAATACTGTGAACACACTAAACGTACCCCCGAGACATTCCCTTGAAAGCTGAGGCGCAGTATGGATTTCCGAGTTTGACCGACGATCAAGTGCCGTTCCGTCATCTTAGGGGTTAGAGAATCTTGCCGAAGCATGAGGGGAGAGGCTGGCCGGCCCCCAGACCATATACGACCAACCCCTTGCTCTAACCACGGTTCACGTCGATTTGAAAGAGAAAAATAACCCAGTCTTTGTGATGCGTTGTTTTCGCATGCATTGTTATGGTAATTCTTTGAAAGCGATAGACACCAGTTGTTTAATGCGCTGTGCTTTCAAGACAGTTAGTCACGCCCAGTCGGTACTCGTTTTGGGTGACCAGTGATAGCTACTTGGTGAATTTAGGACTTCTTTGCTTTGTTTTGTTTCTTTCCTTCCTTAGACTAACTAGAACCTCGATTCGGGAAAGGCAAATTCATTTCATCAACCCCGCTTTTCCTTGTTGATTATCAAATCCCTCCCCGGTTTTAAATTACTGGACAGGTCTGTATGGGAGATAAAGCTTTAAGTATGAATAACGAAGAAAACCGTGTCAAATTTGAACTGATAGTTAATATAAACTTGTAAGAAATGTTTTTTCTCATAATAAAAGGTTGGGGTCTGACGATCCCTGGTGACTGGTCTAGCCAAGCTGACGTACTTCAACAAACCAAACTTCCAATAGTCAGTAGCTCTGAATGCAAGAGAAACTACAAAGACATAACTATCCCAATAACGAGTTCAATGATCTGTACTGGTTTTGACCTGACAAGCACCGTATCAACCTGCAACACGGATAGTGGAGGACCAGTCGTATGCAAGGATAGTCAGAATGGAAAATGGTATCTTCAGGGTGTTGTTAGCTTTGGAGCAGGTGGCTGTAGACCGGGTTATTACTCGGTCAATGCTAAAGTCAGCAAATTCACTAACTGGATCAATAGCCACATATATTAGTTTTTAAAACTAGCACGCAACTGATCATGACTGTCTCTACTCTATCATATTCGCAACCTGAATCAATAACAGCAGATATTAACCTAAAGCAAACACCACTGCACCTGTCTCTACTATGTCACAAACTCGAGCAAAAGGTTTATTTAGCTTAACTAACAGATAAATAGATTTTCCTGACTGTTAGTATAATAAAATACTTGATTGCAAAATATGGAATATGATATTAATGATACAGGAACAAAGAATAAGAGTTAGACCTAGACCTAGTTAGACCTAGTTAGACCTAGTTTTGGGCACTTACAAACCCGTACAATGCATGGCCTTCAATTATGTTAGTCGCAAACCCTAATTTAGCGATTTTCAAGTTTAAAGTCAAGCAGTGTGAAGCAGTGTGTTCTTTACTCCGACGAAGGACTAACGTCCGAAACGTCAGTATTTCTCATCACCCTCCACACGGTGTCACAAATTATATTCCTATCAACTTGTTTGCTATATACACCGACGCAGTCTACACTAGTTTTTACTAGTTTCCACCATACCGATTACAACATTCGCGTCCGTGTTGCATCGGCAGTACAATGACGAGCCAAAGGCGACATTACATGGCTAGAGGGCACTCGTTGGGGTTCAGCTAGAGCTAAATACCCAAACAAGGCTCATTAAAAAGAATCTAGGATATCCAAATAATCATGCCCAACCTTCAAACTGTGTAAGTTTTTCTTCTCTGTACTTATCGCCGGTGTTAACAGCTGTGCATTCACCTATCACATTTTATGTCTGCTCTTTACCTGAAATGAATAGCTAATCGCATTTTAACAAGTGCATTCTATCTGTTTCTAGTCAATCGGAAATGGAGTGGCTCCAGCAAGGCTCGTTTGATAACATCTTTGGCAAATTCTGATTATCACAATAGCAATGCACAAATTAAATGTCAACCTTTTAGACCTACATGCGCAGGCGGTTATTTCCGTCATAACAAGCTGTCAAGAAAGACTTCGTTTTGGAAGTTTAAATTCAGCACTTATCTGAGACAGAATTTCAAAAAAAATCATATTTCCCTTTTTTCGCTTTTTTTTTATCCTTCTTTCTATTTCCTTCTTCTTTCGTCAATCTTGTTTGTTTGTTCGTTGCTCAGTTTTGTATCGTATTAGCTTGTTTTTATGATTGCCTAATACATTCATAATTAATGACATTCTAATACTATTCGTTTAGAGTGGGTAAAAAATTGAGTAACTTGTATAAACGCCCCCCGGCGTGCAGAAAACGTTCAGTACTGACTTACATACAAGCAACGGTATGCAGTAACATCAGGCTTCCCATAAGAATGGTCATCGTATGAGTGGGAACGTACGGTACTGACTTACAACACGTGCACGGTACGTATGCAGCAACACTGAAATGACTTCCCATTGCTTTGCTTGTGAATTCAAGCCCGTAGAAGGGATGGTTCACGAGGTGAGTTGGCAACACGCCCCCCCCCCCCCCTTCCTGCCACCACCCCACCGGCCCCAAATTGTTGCATTTTGGGTTAGTCTTGGTCCAACACTTCCTTACGTTGGTCTACTTAGCATTGGTTAAGCCTCAGTTGCATCTCCCCTCCACAGTTTGGAATCATCTCATCACAAAGCGTTGTTACGGATACGGTGTGGCTACGAAATCTGTTCTATCTTATGCACAGAACACTCTACTCATCATATATTGATTTAATCTTGAGAGAGGAGCAAATCCTTGTTCTTAGCTTAAGGGAAAAAATAACACATACACAATTCATATGCAATAGCCACAGGAATTAATTTATTTGATAACACACTTTTAAAACACAATAATTTCTCACTGAAGTCAGTCAAGTAGTCAATTAGCATTGTAAGCAATCACTTTCCAACGTATAATTACATCGTTTGGTAGTTTTCTATGTGATTTGGGCGGTTGTCATGGTGATGGAGGCTGTTGTTAGGTATGACATTAGCCACCTCCTCGATCGTAATCCTGAAAACAACCAATTAAGATGGTATTGTGGACATCGCTACTTCAATTCTTACGCATTGATACTACAGGGTTACTCGATTTAGTTATTAAGAAAATACATTTTCTTTCATTAGATAACGTTTTCACATAACCCACTTTTAACATGCAAATTAGAATGTGAGTAAAATAGCATGCCAATGAGTTGTGCGTGTGGCCGCTTTTTTCAGTCAAGGTGCTGTTTTACACTAGGCAATTTTCCCAGCAACTTGTCTCTTGCAATTTTGTTGCGAGACAAGTTGCACAAGACATTGCCTAGTCAGTAACATACCTAAAGTGTCTCGCAATTTTGTTGTCACAACCGTTGTAAGAAGTAGAACTCAGCTAAACACTTTTGGTATGTTACACTAGGCAATGTTTCATGCAACTTGTGCAACAAAATTGCGAGACAAGTTGCTGGGAAAATTGCCTAATGTAACAGCACCTTAATGATACAAAATTTATGTTCATCATTGTTATTTTTTATCGATCATTTTAAAGCAGACATAGGAAATTAATAAATGTTTTCGTTATCAAACCTTGTTTTTTCCTTACTTTGGGCTGTTCGCTGACTGACTGAAGAATATATGGCCACGCGCACACCTCATTAGCATGTTATTTTATTCACATGCTCATTTGCATGTTAAAAGTGGGTTATGTGAAAACCTTCTATCTGAGACAAGGTAGAACAGCAGCGCGCACAACATCACTGGACGGTCATTAAATAGAAGGGCTGGTGGTACAAATGTGTGAGGGGGGGAGCATTCTTTTTCATATAACCTCGATCTATTGAAGAAGAGGGTCACAAAATTCTGTGAAGGAATTCTGTGAACAGTTTTTGGTCCGTTTTCCCTGTATGGTTCAGCATGAATGGTTGCTTGAAGAGGGTTGACACGTTTGACATCACTCTCAGTCTTTTAATTTAAATGTAAGACGGATATCGAATGGGTTTTAATCACAATGCGGCCATGTTGGTTGAAACAATATGTTTTCCCCTGGCCCTGCATTCAACCCTTCAGAACGAGTTCACCCAGGTATTAACAAAGGTTTTGTCCTCTTGGGAATAAATATGATTGCCGCGTGATTTAGTAATGATCCGCGTAAGAAGTAGGCAACTCTCTATTGTTACGTGGCAATTTCAACTTCCACACATAGAAATGTCTTGGTTTTCATAACAATAATAAATCAACCTATAAATAACATATT
>JAAAQI020141445.1:0-11991 GCA_011800005.2 Stichodactyla mertensii
ATCTACAATTGACTACTCGAATATGACTTGCACACATTTACAACAAAATTTACAAACAACAAATAGTCTATGAGGGAAAAAAAACTTTAAATGTTTCAGTTCTAAATAACAATAACTGTGAAGAGGAGGGAAAAACCCTAAAACTTAATTAATTCAGGATTATCCCATACTTTGTTACTGACAACAAAAAATGTAGTAAGTAGATCTCATAATGATATTCGTTACATTTCTAAATATGTAATTCTGCTGCTTTTTCTCTAAAGCTAATTCGTTCAGCATTTCTACAAACTCTGATGATTTGTTAGAGAAGACACCAAGGGTGCTGAGATGATGATGATGATGATGATGATGATGATGATGATGATGATGATGCACTTAATTAACGTGTCATTAATACCTAGTTTACATAATGGTAAACTAATTGGGGACACCTATCTAAACCCCCCACACCAACCCCTTAATAAAAATACCGTATCCTAAATATACAACCCATAAAAATGAATATAAATAAATAAAAATAGGTATAATTATTGAAACTAATAATAATAATAATACGAAATAAAAATTAAATGAATATAACTAATATATATGATAATTAGATAATTCATAATGTCTAAAATTGAGCTATACTCCTAATAGTTCTAAATTCTAGATAATCAATATGTGTATATATAAAATATTCTTAAATAATTCTTGTACGAAAGTAGCACAAAGTTCATTTTTCACTTTATACATAAGAATAGCAATATCCTGAAAACGTCTTTTTTTAAATGTGGGTAACTTTGCCATGCTAAGTAGCTCTTCACAAGTAGTATTGGCTTTCTTGTTATAAATGGCCTTCAAAGCTCTTTCCTGAATACGTTCTAGTTTTCTGTTATCAGATGATCGGCAAAAATGCCATACAATATGGCAGTACGTTAATTGAGGTAGTATGGCAGATTTGTATATGATAAACTTGGCTTTGGTAGGCAACATGTTCCGCGTAATCGCGTTAGGACTCCCACTTTCCTTGCCGCTCTTTTGCAGACCTCACCAACGTGATGACCAAAATTTAAGTTCTCATCAATAGTCAATCCCAATAATTTCATTTCCGAGCCGCACTTTACATTTGTGTTGGACATAGTAATCTGCATATCTTTGACTTTATTCGTGGGTCCCATGCACATAGCTTGATACTTATCAAAGCTCCCTTGTAATAAATTACTTTCATACCAATCAGAGATTAACTTTCCCTCTTTAAGTTAGCGAACCCTGAATATCCTTAATTGTCTTACCAGTCGAGTGTAATTGATGGTCATCCGCATACATGGTTAAGCTACATTTCTTGCCAGTGTATAAGGTCATTCTGAAAAATATTCCAAAGCAACGGACCGAACGTCGAGCCTTGAGAACACCCCATAGGCACTTCCTTCCATTCACTAGTGGCTTCAGAACTAATTCTCACTATGTATTTCCTTTCAGTAAAATACGAACGCATAAGATTAATAGATGGTTGAGAAAATCCGTAAGCATTCAACTTAATTAGTAATAGTGGAGGATGTAGCGAATCAAATGCTTTAGACATGTTAGTCGAGAGAATCCCTACCACATGTTTTTCATCAATGACACTTTTTCATTTCTCGACCAGATTGATACGGGTTGTTTCCGTACTGTGCGTCTTGCGGTAGGCTGTTAGATTTGAACTCAAGCGTGGATCCATAAATGCAGTTACTTGTCTACTCAATAGTTTCTCAAACACTTTATCACAAGCAGGGAGCAGTGTAACAGGCCCTATAGTTCTTTACATCATAAATACTCTCTTTTTTATAGACTGGAACACATTCACCTTTTTTCCATTCTCTAGGCCAGTAGCAGTCATCAATACATTTATTGTAAATGAATGTGAGTGATGGTCCTAGTTCCTCACGTCCCAACTTTCAGAATCGTATTCGGTATCCGATCGTGACCAATACCTTTCCTTGCATCAAACTCACTCAGTGACTTGTTTTTTTCGTTACTTCAGCACAATTTAACTTCTCAAATTCAAATTCAAATTGGGAACTTCACTACCCTTTTATTCGTCTCGTTGATCAGTTAGTTTTTATCATTTATTATTCATTTACTCTTTCACCAATGCTATGGATTATAGAAAAAGGTGTTGACTCAAACTTTGCCACGAAGGGACATTATTGAATTGCCCTAGGGCCTACTATATTTAACAACATTCGTGCGAAATCACGCCGTCGGCGCCTCGAAACGACAGAATTTTTTTTGGCTTTTTCTGTTGCTTGTACATTTTTACAAGTGAACTGCGAACAAATCCTAGACTAGAGTGACAACAAAACAAGTTAGTCTTTTTTTGCCACTATGCGTGGCTTTGCACGAAGCCTTGCCTTTTTCGGGAACTCGGAAGTTGGCTATTGCCGTGCAATAATCAAGTGTATTTTAGACGATTCATGATAACCTTATAATCGCATCTTGATTTCTCACTAATCATCTGACTATCGAAAGATATGTACACTTATTTCAAAAAAACGTTGTCGCGGCATCAATTGACGATTTACAATAGGAGACCGCAAGGGATGTTGGTAAATTAAACTCTAATTCATTTATTTACATGCGTTTACATGATAAAACCATCAAATACATATATTCATCTACAGAACTAAAGACAGCATGGAAAGTTGTACTGCGGTATCAAGTAAAAACCATAAATAAATATAATACAATTAAAAGTAGCGACCTCCCTTGCGGTCTCCTATTGTCAATTGGAGACCGCAAGGGAGGTCGGTACGGTCTCCAATTGTCAATTGTCAATCGATTCTGCGACAACGTTTTTTGAAATAAGTGTATATTTAACATTGTGTATCCAGATAACCTTTATACTAGAGACAATGGTGAATGCCAATTACTGCAAGTGTTTTTAGCATTAGAAACCTATGTGGAAGATTTTGGCCATGTGGTCCTTCCACGTTCCCCTTCTGTCTCTTTGCCCTCGTAAAGTAGAAGCGATACTAGTTTCATAAATTTAATAACATAGAAATAGTAATTTTAAAGTATGACATCCCTTTACTAAAGGATTTGCTTATTCAGCTCAAAATACAAGATTACGTGATGTATTTAAAAAATTGTTTTTTTTTATGGTAGACTTAGTACGGCAACGTGTTGTGGCAATACAAAAGCGTGAAATTGAGCGCAATATCATCACTTGTTTGGATCAAGGTTGTATTCTTGATCACACATCAATAGCTCTTTTAACATCTTAATATGTAAGTGGATTACTGAGAGGTCAACTGCATCAACTTAATTCAAGCCCCCCATGAAGATCAAATTGAAGTGGACACTCCTCGTAAACACTTAAAGAATAAAAGAGCTCTTGTTATTATTGAGCATCACGTTTCGAGCTTGTGTGGTGTTTATTTAATCATGTAACTGATATCCCTAAATTATACAAATGCACACATTAAAAAATATTTAGTCCTATAGGAAAAAAAAAGTCTTTAAAAGCGTCTGTTTGGAGTTGAAAACAATTTTTTTTTCCTGATGATATTTTGATTACAAGTCAGGATCAAAACACTTTTCCTGCATTGTGATCTCAGTATAAGCTGTCGATCTCTATTTCTAAAACACCAGTTATACAATTCTTAAGCTCTTTTCAACGGAATATACAGTATAACGTGTTGCAAGTTAAATTTTCTTTTAGATGCAAGTCATTATAGGCGTTCATTATATGTTGGCCATGACCTTGGCGCTATTGATTTTGAAGAAATCAATTTCTCCAGTCATTTTCAGTTTCGTTGGAAATGAACAACGACTGATACTTTTGTATGGGATAGAAGAGTTCAGTAATAAAGTAAATTGTGGAAGCATCAGTATTCTGAAGTTTATAAATTGCATGCGCGTTTCAGTTTCTTCTTTGTAGCCAACTTTAAGTGAAGGATGGGTTTAATATGCTGTAATAACTTAAGCCCATCGGGTCATTGTGATATCAATTCATCGGAAATTGAGCTTTTAAAATGGAACGAAGCCTAGTTTCCCTCTATTTGGCATGAATTATGAAAAGTCCATAATGAGTCAGCGGAGTTGCAAATGAAATTACTGGTCTAACTTGAAGTTAATCATAACCGAAACGGATATTTATCTTTTTTAAAAAAATGATGATGATATATCAAGATGGTGACAAGAATAGACATCTGTTATAGTAAAACATTTCTTGACACTTTCATCAGTGCACACGTGGTATTATATAACTGTGTTCGCGCCCGTCAAAGCGCACCGGTTTTCCTTGGAGAAAACAGGTCTTGTTGAACATGATTGCCCTTGATCTTTAATTTTCGTTTACATTTCCTCTGTCATCGCAATTAAAAAGAGAAAGTAAGAGAAGCCTGGGATTAATAATGTCCATAACAAGGTTTTCTTTAGAGTAGAAGTAGTATGTGCATAACTTTAAAACTAATGCACTCTCAGCCTCGCTTTCATGATTTGCTTGCACCTCTGTAGTCCAAGAAGCCATAATAACAGTTGGTATTGTACTCTTCAAGGTACTTTCAACATGTTATTGTATAGAATCTGGGTTTCTGATACCAACGGTACATCCATATCAAGTCCAACTAAAATGTCATATCTCCCCTCCCCTCAATCGCCAGCAATATGACTGAACTGACTCTATACTGTGTCTTTATGGCATGAGCAATTTTTTGGCGGGGTTACCTTTTCTAGAATGGAAAGGATATAAGTGTAAGCCGCAAAATAGATCTTGATACATATCAAAAGCTGAAAATGTCTTACAAAAAGATCCTCAAATCCAAATTCATCGTCGAACGACTCGACTTAGCATAAGGATTGTGTAATTAATTTTGTTAGCAAGTGCGTCGATTTCTTTCTGCAAAAGGTCAATTTTTCTTTAATTGCAGGATTTTTGGATTTTCACTCGAAACGTTAGTACGTGATCTTACTCCCTGATAGAATCCTATTTTTTCTCTCTTATCTTCAAAAGCATGGTTGACATCAGTTTACCCAGTACCCTCAAATATTTTAGCCTTTCATTCGTGATTCTAGCATTGCCAAGATGATTATTTCACAAGAGACACCAGTATAGTCCTTTACCTAGGTAACGGCACCAAGTGGGGCCAAAAAGTGTATGGTAATGTTTATGTTACTTCTGTAAACATTGTTCGAATTCTTGTACATAAAGTACTCTGAATTAAGCATTGATATTCCTTTTTGCCTCGAGGCCGTCAGTTGTATTAGGATAGGTTAACACGTTGGGCTCTTTTTGGTGCCCCCTGCCGAGTAATGTGTGTACCAAACAAGTATGTATTCTTTTTCCACTTCAGAAAGACCTCAAGTTATACAAAATTTTAAAAGAACTTTTAGAATGTAGGTGTAGTAACGCCTCAATTATATACAAGAATAACTCAGAAAAACTGCAGTATTCGCATTGAGCTAGTTTCTTTCTTTCTTTCTTTCTTTTTTATATTTCTTGTACTGCTGATCTTTCACTCGTTAGGCCCAGTTCAGACGTCGACCTTTTTCCGCGTTGAATCTAATAGTTGCATTTGGCATATTCCGAAAAGAGCGACGCTGAACCAATTGAATTCGACAGATTTGATTAGTGCGGCAGAAAAGCCAGTCGCAAGAAACGACCAGAGATGATCAAACGCCGAACTTTTGTCGCGTCAAGTGCAATGTAATAATGAAAGCTCAATATTACAGCGGATTTTGTTAATGCGTACCCGTATTGATCTTATTGCGAGCGGCAGAATTAATGGCGGCGTTTGAATTAGAAGTCGGATTTAATTCGATTTCAGTCGACTTTAAAGGCAATTATATGGCAAACGCGGCAAAAACCCGACGTCTAAACTGGGCCACACTCACTTAGTCCCGGTTTACCGTCATAAACTTTTTCACCCTCTTGAACTTTGAATTTTTAAGTAAAAAAAAGTCCTTTATGCAGGGCCACTTTTCCAATGTGATTTTCGGTAGAAGGCATTGAATCCACAAAATCTCGACCCGATTTCCTTCTAAAAACCTTCTATTTCCTTCTAAGAAATTCGATCCAAAACCTTAATATGAACTATGAGATATGTTATTGCCTGCAGCAAAACGATTAAGAACAAATTCTATTACATTTGAATGACCACAAGTGAGAGAGCACGTTTTGAATAAGCTCCATCATAGTCCTGCCTGCTGTGTCGTAATGTGAAGTGTGCAAGTACGCGTGGCCTCCGTCACGCCAGGATATTCTATTCAAATGAACAACCGTGAAGAATTATTGCGTTTATCGCTTTGGACAGGTGGTCGTTTCGTTGATCATTTTGACGTCTTTAATCCTACAGATTATTTCCTCCCAATCTTGTATAACGAATTTCAAGTTTTATTCCTTAGTCGATTCAGTTCTATTTTCGTAGCTAGTACATGATGACGTACCATTGCTAATTCATGGCACTCAAATCAAACATTTGGAAAAAGCTTTTTAAAGATTTTACTTGTGGTTGTGTTGTTAAGTACAGCTGTACAACAGTCTCGCCGTTTGTCTATTTCGTTGAAACATTTTATTTGATTTGTCAAAACCAGCTGTAAAACAGTTGTGGCTCTTGAGAAAACAGCATGGTCAATCCAAGCTCTGTTTGCCTTTAAACCCGTTAGGTTCATACAGCTTCGACCTGTTTCAATTGTATTAAACCATGCAAGCATGTATGGCTTACGTTAAATTGCTTAGTTCTTTTTTAATTCGGCAGTATGTATGTGGGTGCGTGCCTTTTTCTCTAGACTATTCATCATTCTTCATCTCAGTGTGGACGAACGCTACTACTGCTACTAAATCAATTTACTATGCGTTTCAAATCGTAAAGTATCCTGAACAGTGGGCGCTAGTGTATAGTGATTTCAGCCATTAAACGAACTAACAACACTAATCTCATACGCGTCTTTGTGTCTGGTATATACTGATGCCAACCAAAGCATGAAGTCATACATACATACATACATACATAAACTTTATTTTATCTCGAATTTCTAGAGTAGCCATATAGTGGCTAATATATATCTTCGAGCATATGAACGCTAAATTGGATATCACAAATGAATGTTGAAGCACCCTGTGAAAAACATACTTTACTTTACTGACGTTCGGACCTTAGTCCTTCATTGGAGTAAAAGAGCTCTTTCCTGTTTTTCTCCGATGAAGGGCTAATGTCCGAAACTTCAGTCAAAGTGGTGTTTCAAAATTAAATAAATTTATGATATCCACTTATCTATACACCGACGCAGTCTATACGCTGGTTGTCTATTTCTGAACGCTAAGCTCTTGTGTTTTATTAAAAACATTCCGTCTGCTGCCTCAGCGATTTTGAAAGCTTGCATAAATTATCTGTAGAATCA
The DNA here is from genome assembly GCA_011800005.2 of Stichodactyla mertensii. Classification (NCBI taxonomy): domain Eukaryota; kingdom Metazoa; phylum Cnidaria; class Anthozoa; order Actiniaria; family Stichodactylidae; genus Stichodactyla; species Stichodactyla mertensii. Next base: position 7,363 of record JAAAQI020141445.1, read on the forward strand.
TGAAGAAAGACTAGGAATTATTCTACTTTGTTATCAATTTCCTTTTTCTGTTTTTGGAAAACGCAATCGTGTCGTACTCTCTAGTCCGTACGATGGCATTGAGATTCTTTTTTTCAAAAAAACGTGCAAGTAGTTGCTGGTGTTCGGCAAAGTGATTTGGTTGTACCAGTTGGGTCGTCTGAGTCAAGCAAAGGCTAGAGCAATGAATTAAAAACTCAAAAAGGAAAGGAGAAGTGAGAAAATATACGATCAGCTTGACGCGATCAATAGCAAATTTGGCTTATTTATAGCGACAAATAGTTTGAAAACAACATCCGAGTTAGTTAGCCGTCAATGCTTATTCGGCATTAGCCTCTAAGCACCTTTTCAGCAACTATGAATAAACACGATTAACCAAGTTATATTAGGCCGATGTTTGATGAAAAGTGCCAAACAATTTTGCAAACGAGAAAAAAGTGGTCGAGTCAGGGAAAGCTTTGGACGCTTAATCAGAGCATTAGATAGCGCAATAGGGAATGAGTGAATGATAGAAAAATAAGCTACAAAATTATGAGTGCCATTGAGCTTTTTCATAATGGCGGCAGTTCATTAGCACAATGCTTTAAATTTTAATGTTTCATGAAAATTTGGTCTTCCATGCGAGGGAAGGTGATTATCTAAGTAAAATTTGAAAGTTTGAGGCAAAAAGTTTAAATCCTCAAGGACTTACAAGCATTTAGCTTGCGAGAAAACATGAAAACGAGGCCACCAAGGCCTCTCTGAAATCCATACAAGGCTATTCTTTGACCCACAATATCTTTTCGGATAAAGTCCCCTTATCGGGACGTTTAATTCCATCAAGATGGATCAGCTTTCACAAACAGAGTTAGTTAATGAAATTCAGATACGCGGCTAGCTAACTGATCTGGAAAAAGATACGACAAGTCCATGAGGCATTTTCTGGCAACGGATCTATACGATTCTGTTCAATTGGTCAATCTTTATCGTTTGGGCAGGCTAAGGCGTTCCAGATCTGATTAAAATAAATCCGTTTTCTAAGTTTAATTGTTTTAATGTAATCTAATAGGCGTAAAAATGTAATGTACAAATCCGTTCGAAGTCTCATAGACGCTGTTTAAAATATACAGTATACAGAATTCCGACAAACATCATTTGTCGCGTCTGACTTATCATAACTTCGAAAGTAATCATGATCATACGGAAAACTGAAGGCTAATTAACTTCTTTCCTCGCTACAAACAGTTAAGTTTAGACCATGTTAAGAAAACTATTATGAGGTATTTCAGGTATATAGTATACGGATCTCTTCATTCTTGAACTAACCTGCAACCCTTAGTATTCACATATATATACTTTTTGTATCTTATAACTCTATTGAGTCATGAAAAACACCGCGATGTGTTACTAGGCTGTCTGTTACTGTTAGTTTAATATATTAAGTTTGTTTTGTTGTATGTCTGTCTGGATGATCTCGAACACTAAATGTTTGCTTTTGTCTGAGATTTCAATGTTCCACTGGCTGGTGATAACTCAACTCCAGATCATGAAAAACTAAATAAATGCACCCGTAATATCTCACGAAGAAGAAGAAAGAAAGAAAGAAAGAGAGAGAGAGAGAAAGAGAAAGAGAAAGAAAACCATCCTGTCAATGGACTAATAATTATAAGTCTTGCCGGATCTGTGCAGCGGAAAGGCGTACGTTATATTGAGGTGCATTTCCTCAACACGATTTTACCTCCACTGAGTCATAGTAGAATATCTATTTGAGTTTTGGTCATTTTATTCTATTCAATAAGGTACCGGCAAGACTGATTAAACACATTAAATGTTTTACAAGCAAAGCAGAATTTACGTTTGTATGGAAGCTGGATACCTCCTAGTGAGCGCCACTAGATTCATGCTGTTCTCCGATAGTAGTGTTCCTATCGAAGGATATCTTGAATAGCATAAGAAAAATACTTGTTGCGAGACGTAGTTACGAAGATTTACGGAACTCATCTCAAGCCATTTTCATGAGAAATGACTTGTCCAATTGTTCAAAGAGTTGATCAAACTCAAAATGGTTGTAACCCGGCTCCACTGTGGTCAATTCCGCCAAAGGGAAAATTTTTGTTATAATGATACTCAACGATAATGATAATGATAACGGCTATGTTTAAGAGAGAGTTTTTATTTATTGATAAAATACACACTGTTTAATTTCATCCGGTGCTCTTACTACAAGGAAATCGCAACACAGTGATCCTTCAGACAGACTGACCGTTGAACAGGAAACGTTTCGATTCAATTCCATTTTTATAGCTCTGCATCTATCGATGCATTGAAAACACGAAACCTTGACAGAATGAAAATAATACATTTAGTTCTTTAGACATCTCGGTGCATCATTGCTAAGCCGCTTTTCCTTTGCGCTGTTCTCTTCACTACGACATCTTCACAGTTAATCGAATTCACTTTTCTATTCACTTTTCTATTCACTATATATATATATTGAATAGAAAAGTATATAAGTAAGAATAGAAAAGTATATATATTAAAAAAAAAAAAAAATTAAACACCGTATTCAAAGGGCCTTGAACGCAGCCTCTCGACATCAAAAGTGTCTACCTGAAGAAGACCCCTTTTGATTTATCATTCTTCATGATGAAATATGCACTATGTCTTAGCCAGCAGAGAGAAGTGTTTTGGACAATGTGAACACACCCACACACCCACATACACCACCCCACACCACCCCACCTTAAGTGCTTAAGAATGAACAGAGAAATACCTTCTAAAAACAAAACAAAACAAAACAAAACAAACAAAACAAAAAACAACAACAACAACAAAAAAGGAATAAAATATTAGCTTTTAATTTGTGCTGATCCTGATTAGTTCCTATGTTTTTTTTGTCTAATGATAACTCCACTAACAGTCATTATTAACAAAGACCTTTATAGCATAAAATTAGACACCAAAATTCAGGAATTTTTGGTTGGTTGGTTGTTTTTGTTTTGTTTGTTTGTTTTTGTTGTTGTTTTTTGTTTTGTTTTGTTTTGTTTTGTTTTTTGTCAATTTGAGAAAAATCTGTAACTCTTATGGGCCATGGCCACCAAAAAATCTTAACAAAGTTCAAAGGTTTATAAACTTAATTGACTATAGATGATGCAGCTTCTTACTTTAAAGTGCCATACTTGCCATGAACTCATTATGCACATTTTGGGGTAAACTGAAATGGAATGTGATATTTTATTTGTTGAATACGAGTTAAACTCGTGTATAGTTATCCAAGGTGCAAAATTAATAGATAAATTAAAGTTTACCTCACAATTTGTGGTTTACAGGTACAGTCCAGATAGATTTAAACCCTTTGAAGCTGCAGAAGGTTGACTTCAGTTTTTTTGTTTTTGTTTTTTTCATTGAAATCATGGTTGCGAATCCAAGAGTTAACATTCCCAGCAAATTCCGGTCCTAGTCCTAGGTTAGAAGCAATTTTTCTCTCTCTTTTGCACTGTCCTGGTCAAGCGACAGCCATTCATTTTAGAACATTCTGGCCTTTCCTTGAATTTCAATTTCACAACCGCAATGCATGCTGGAAAATAGCCAGATTTTTCGACAGGGAGCCTTCCCTTCCAGTCTAAAGCCACCCTGACCTACCGCCAAAATTTCGCGCTTTCTGGGTTCTTCAGTGGCCACAACTTCCAAAAAATACTTTGGTAGGTCAAGAAATTCATCAATAGTCGAGTCCCCATATGAGGCTACTTCGTTTCAGAGCCGCCATTTTCCCCCCAACAACTGACCAAATTTGCCAACGAAGTAGACCGCCTTACTAGATTCTTTTAGAAAGTGGACTCTTTGCTGCCTTCACGCTTAATGATGCTCCTCAGGCAGCCACCAAAGATGAAAAATGGCTCTAAACTTACTAAAAACCCAACGAAAACCAGATTTGACCAGCAGAGCTCGTACATCGCGGGCTCACACATGAAATCAAAGGAAGCCCAATCCAGATCAAAGTTTAAATGAAAATAAAATCCGGCATAATAAACGTCTTCTAAGATTTAATTAGACTTAGGCCAAACTTAGGCCGAATTAATGACCAAAAGATAGCAAAAATGCTATTGAATGATGGAATAAGCCTAATCGCTTAGTTATCAATTAATATCGGGCGAGATATGACGTTATAAAAAATGTAGGAATTGTGTAAGGTCTCAAAAAGGTCAACCTGCTAACAGTATGTTATTCTGCTACAGATAGCAAAATTGCTAAGGAATGATGGAATAAGCTTAATCGCTTAGTTATCATGAATAATAATTACTCAAAAGGGGTAGGAGAGAGAGAGAGAGAGAGAGAGAGAGAGAGAGAGTGAGAGTGATGAAGACTGAATCAGTAAGGAGTCGAAAGTTCCTTTCAAGTGCAGGTGCCATGTCATCTTTTACTGGATAAGTTGATGGTTTAATTTTACACACATGTATTTTTTTACTTTAAACTTCTGTGAATCCTAGTGGATCCTTTTCAACCTACGTGACGTCGTTGAACTCCAGATTGTTTATTCTATATATATATATATATATGTGTGTGTGTGTGTGTAGAATAAACAATCTGGAGTTCAACGACGTCACGTAGGTAGAAAAGGATCCACTAGGATTC
>JAAAQI020141456.1:0-45712 GCA_011800005.2 Stichodactyla mertensii
TGATACTTAACATATTCAGTTAGATCTGAAAAGATCCACCATATACCGGCAGTTTTGTTGTTGGTTCGCCCTTAGTACTAAATGTAAAGATGGAAAGCAGAAAATATGAGTTCAAAATCGAATACAACAGCGGAAGAGATAAAGAAAAGTGGACGAAATTATTCTTTTAGATGAGCCTTCGTTTATCAGGCTTGTCATACGAATTTTCCCAAGGAAACCATAGTTAAGTGGATCCGTAGCCCCGAGCGTAGTACAAGTAACTCAATATTCCAGTGATATCAGTGTATCACGACATCAATGCAAATACAGAAAATGAAATGTGAGGAAATGAAATCGAAGATTAGCTGTGTGGAGAAAAAAGGCTAGAAAAATCATCAAACAATGACATGATAAGCATCAATTTCTAACCTACCTTCTCTTCTACTTCTTCAATTCTCTCTCTGATATCACTTGCAAGACTTGATATTTCTGGTACTGGGAATCGACTGATAGGTTTGCCCTCACAGTAGAATCTTTGTGGTGTAATTCTAACACCACGACATTTCAATAAACAGCGAATACCAGGAAGAAAACCCCTTCTCATTGACCTCAACAATACACTCGAAAGTCCAGCCATTTTGACCAACCTAGCTGGAATTATCATCAGCCCCAGTCAACTCGTCATCCTGGTATGACGTCACGGATCCCTTTTGGCCGCCATATTGTTTATTTGCAAGAATTCGACAACAGCAGAACTTTCCCTTCTTTCTTTCAAAGCTGCGTATAATTGTCGATATAAGATGGTAAGATTCATCAGTCAAGGTTTCTATTCCATGATGTATAGTGTAACTAGCTGTTATTTGTCGTGTAGGGGCTGTTATCTTTACTTCGTAAGCTCAAGTCTGATAAAGACATGGACTTGAAGATCTTGTTGCTTGGTTTAGACAACGCGGGCAAGACAACTATCCTCAAGAAACTAGCTTCTGAAGATATCCAACACATAACACCTACTCAGGTTAGCTCTGTTTGTACTGCTTGAGCTCCTATGAACCTTTTATTGATGCTTTTGGTTTGATATTCAGGGCTTTAACATCAAATCAGTTACGTCTCAAAATGGCATAAGACTCAATGTGTGGGACATTGGAGGTAATAACGCCGCTATCTTTATTATTAACAAACCAATACGATCAAAAAAACACTAAATCCACCCTTTTTTATTGTTTACTTAGGACAGAGAAAGATCAGACCGTATTGGAAAAATTACTTCGACGATATCGACGTGTTGGTAAGTGCAAAGATTGAGGGATTTATCAACATGAAGTAAAATAACTAAGAGGTCTTCAAATGTATCGCATTTGCCGTGAAATACTCGTTCAATCAATCTCGGAGCCATCTTACTTACTGTATATTTTTGGTTTGTTTAGATATATGTTATAGATAGTAGTGATCGCAAGAGGATGGAAGAGACAGGAATGGTTAGTGGGGTTCGTTCTTTGGTTGCTAAGCGTAACAGTCTTGTATCTAGAGTACAGAACCACAAGTTGAATTAATAAACCACAATAGATCCTTCACCGTCTTTCCTTAATCAAAAAATAATTCCCAACACGGAGTTCTTTCACACAATTCAAACACATTTGCATTATTATTATTATTTCAATCATTTTCACCTGAAAATATGCTCAAAATAATGATGCTGATTTGGAATTTTTAATACCTTGGTTGTATATTTATGCGAAAGAAGTTGTATGTTGTGTTTTATTGGATTAATTTAGCAGATCAAATGAGAATTAAAATGTGGAAATGAAGAAAATAAGGTCAATTTTAGCTGGTTATTTTGTTGGTAATTGAACTGCAATTATCACTTCTTTTTTCGCCAGGAATTAAATGAATTATTGGAAGAGGAGAAACTCCTAGGTGTTCCTCTCTTAGTGTTTGCTAACAAACAAGATCTACTCAATGCAGCTCCAGCCTCAGAAGTAAGTGAAAACTGCTAGCAAGAAAAACATTTTGGCAACCAAAATACTCCCTTGAGAAGCAAAGAAAAGAGGAAGAGGGGTTTTATTATTAGGGTTTTATTTTGATTGTGGGTTTGGTGTTCAAGGGGAAACAAAAGTAGCATTTAGATTTCCACTCAACAAGCTACAAAGGATACGTTAGTTTAGTCTTATGTGACACTAGCTGCATGTCTTGTTATCAATATAATAGTCAGCGATTGATTGATTGGATGGCTGGTGAAACAACACAGCCTGCTGAGAACTACTGTAGTTATAAGTGTTGTGCACATCATCAATGCAATCTTAACATAAACGAATATTACATTCTACCACCTATTCTTTTCATGCAATATTCAACTCATTGGTTAGTCATCTTAATGGACTGATTACCAATAGATCATATTAACTTTTATTATTTCCATTAGGTTTATTTGTTTATTGTCTATTGTTAAACCTTCCTATGGGAATATGAAGATTCTTGATTGATTCCTACTCAGTGTACCTATTATGTTATTATGTTAAGTTACTAGGGGTAGAAGTATTGTTTCAGCCAACATCACTGCTTCAGGAAAAAAGCAAATTAGTAACTGACTGGAATGGTTTTGTTGTTGAACAGATTTCAATGTCATTAGAATTGCAGTCAATCCGTGACAGAGCATGGCAGATCCAAGCTTGTTCTGCTATCAAAGGAGAAGGGGTTAAGGTATGTTCTAAGAAGGATGTTCTAGTAGTCTTTTGTGAAGTCAAACAATGATTGTACTACTACCTCTCTAATACAAATGTTTGACCTTTTTTCATTCTATTTTTTCTCATTTATTTTGGTCAATATTTCACATATTTCTTTTTTCCAGACTGGAATGGAATGGGTGGTTAAAAACATGAAGAAGAAGTAATCAAACTGGGAATCACACATGCACACACACACATACACAAGTAGGAGGAATATTTATTTACCAGCTACTTCAATGTCATTTATAGCTGATAACGTACTTGTCAGCCTTGATACTGATTGTAAATTATTTTACAAGCCTATACACATTAATTGCTTAGGGTGTAAGTTACACAGTGTTGAGTAAGTTGATTTCTTTTTGGATATTTTCTGAATGTGGGATGATAATAACCTGAATGGGTTATGTAGGTAGGCTGATTTTACCAAGCTAATATCGGTCAGTCAGTGTCTAATTTGCTACAACTTGACTAAGTTATAGTGTAATAATTTATTTCATTGGCATTCAATAATAATTATTATAACAAAAGCAAAGATAATCAAGAAAAATATCACTAATTTCTCAGCTACCATGCTAAGGCTACAGTTGATGGCAGCCAATAGGTCAAGTGAATGGACTTGAGCTTTGTAGAACAAGAATTGCTGCAACTTCTCTTCTAATAACCTGTGGATTTTTTCCACTGAAGTTGCAAGAATGTTTATCTAACCACAACAGATGTTTTCAGTTATGTGCATTTATAAACTGAGTCACTGAACATGAATGGAGACTTGTATAATGATTGAAACAGAAGTTACATTAATATATACCATGGTAATGTGTAAAATAATATTGTTCTAATTCAAGGGAATTGTGCACCTGTGTCACATCCTCTTGTATGTTCCAGTAATGCTCCTATTGTAGCTAGAAGTAAATATGTACCCTTAATGTATGTGCAGATGTTGGAATCTTGATGTCTTTCTTAATTAAATGTGTTGTTCAAGAATAGCTAACCTGGTTTCTTATCAGTATTCTATTCATTCATTTATTAGTTATGTCCTTAATTGGGGTCACTTAATTTACTCAGACTATTCTGAAAAAAACACAAAATTAAGATAAAGTCAGATCTGTCAGTTCTGTTGCTTGCCGTAAGGAATAGACAAGCTTATGAAATATACTTCAATGTCAGTGAAGGAAACAAAATCATTCTTACGGTCTATATAGCATGTAATAATAAAACTATCTTTATAAACAAGTAAGCAAGTCATCATTGCATCACAAAACTGTCTTTATAAATAAACAAGTACTTGCAGAATATATTTGACCAGAGGGTGTTTTTAAAAAATTGCAAAAAATTAAGAATTAGCAGGTTTTAATGTTATAGTTGTTTTTCATAATTACAGGCTGTCTTTTTTGTTCCTGTATTATTATTATCAACCTGTGATAAAATACTCATCCTGCAGGAGACAAAAGAGAAAATAATAGAATATTTCATAAAAATCTTAAATGTTTTCAGTTGTTTTAGTGTGGATGTAGATTGTTTATGACAGCCTGCATGAAGTCTGAGGTACTGGAACTGCCTCCCATATCCATTGTTAAGTTCTGAAACAAAATAGAAAATAGTTAGACAGATGATGAAGAAGTGGAATAACACATTGATGCGGTAAGTGCAAAATAACTTCAGGGAGTTGGTAAATTCAGTGCCCTATCTGTACCAATACAAGAATCAATATACGTGCAGGTGAAAATTATAACATGAAAATGACAGAATGTTTCCTATAATATGTAGGAACTACAGTTAAGTTTACCTTTTTAGCCTCTATGGTTTTTTCAACAGCCTCCTTTATCAGTTTGCCATAGGAATTTAAGCTGAAAATAGCAATGATGCCACTAGAGATGAGATATGGGGTTTACACCATAAGAGTAGAGGACTCTCCATATTTCTGATCAAACCATGACTTTGAAATTTATGGCTACAGGTTCAATAATGATATGTTTAGGAAATACTTACTTGAGATGATCCAACATGTCAACTGCGGCAAGCAGCATAGCTGTTGGGTTGGCAACATTTCTACCAGCCATAGCAGCATACGTATGTCGAGCACCCTTTAGACAAACAATATTCCCATGATAGATTTAAGGCTTTCGCGTGACATATTCATAATTAAAATGGAAACTTTACAGATTTCATGCGTGTGAATGATATTTGAACAAATTGACGTTTCGGCTACACTGTGGTAGTCTTCAGAATGATGATCAAAACGTCAATTTCTTCAAATATCTTTCACATGCGTGAAATCCGTAAAGTTTCCATTTTAATTAATATTCCCATGAGTTACAAGTACTAATTGTTGCATTATATGAAGAACATTAAAATAATAATAGAATAAAAATTAGTGATTAGCTTACAGGCTCAAAGATGGCAAAATGACTGCCGATGCTGACTCCAGAAACTACTCCAGCACCACCAACTAACCCTGCACCCACATTATCCACAATGCTGCCATAAAGACTGGGAAGGACCATCACATCAAACTGTTCAGGCTTGGAAACAAGCTATGAAAAACACAGTGATATCATTAGTAATAAACAAGAATAGTCTTGTCACAATATTAACTGTACAAGTGTTACCTGCATGCATGTGTTGTCTACAATCATTCCTTCAAACTTTATCTTAGGATAGAGTTTTGAAACCTCTTCACATGTATTGAGAAACAAACCATCACCCTTTTTCCTGAAAAAATAGACAATAGAATGGCTTTAAAATTATCAACCCCTCAAGCACAGGTTGAATCCACTGGCTGTGCTGCTCTACTTACATGATATTAGCCTTGTGTACTGCTGTAACTTTCTGACGCTGGTGTTTTGTTGCATAATCAAATGCAAATTTAGCAATTTTCTGGGATTTTTGTCTTGTGATGACTTTAAGCATTTCAACAACTCCTGGAACACTCTGTAGAATGATAAAATGATATTAAGAACAAATATATCAGGTTCATGATAATGCTGAAATTATTTTGATAAAACAATTACCTCATGTTCAAGACTGGTGTATTCTCCTTCAGTTTGTTCTCTTATAACAACAAGGTCAACATTATTATGCCTGTAAAAATGTGGACATAAAGTATTCAGCAATCAAGCAGTTTTTAAACTCTTATGGAACAATAAACATTTACGTGTCATTCATGTTGTCATTCCCCTGGGCTTTCTTTCTTTGTTTAATGGTAATGCTCGAGAATATACATTAATGTGGATGTACTTCAAACAAAGAATCTTATTCCCAAGAGGATGACACACAGTCTGAAATGGGAAACATTTAATATGTCACAGCTTGCCTTGTTTTGAACCCTTTAAGACTTCTACAGTGAACCACATTGGCAAAAAGATCAAGGTCAATCCTGTAAAAATTAATTGACAAAATCAATTAATAGAATACAATCAAACCCATCAGTCTTATGTTCACAAAGATTAAAATAACATGTACACTTCCAAAAGGAAACATGCCCCAATTCATTACCATAGAGATCAAATTCTATCTTACTTCATTCGCTGATTGAGGGAAAGATGGTCTTGTGAGCTGATACTTGATGGAGTTGTTAATGCACCTGAAACAAACAAACTACTGGTAAGTAAATATAGCAACTTTTGAATTACATTAATATTTGTACTAAAACATATAGTGTGTACCTTTGAGTCCAACACCTGTTCTGTTTAATGATTCAACTACATCTTCTAGTGTGTATCTGTTACCATATGTCAGATCACTGCCAGGGATAAACAAAATAAGGTGTTTGGTTACAAAATATCCAGCACTACCAACAAATGAACTAGATTATTACCTGACATGCACCTCATCCCAATCAACAGGAGTTCCGGTCACTCTATAATAAATAATAAACTTGTTATGTGATCTCACCAATGTATGTTTTAATCAGATGAGTCCTGAGTCCTACCTTGATATACAGTTCTATAAACTGTATATCAAGGTAGAAGTTTATATAATATCGAAATTGGGAAGTGAAATCAAAGGATGGTGAATGGAAAATGAAAATGAATGAGAAATATAATGGGACTGGAGGTAAAAGGGAAGGTGAATGAGTTTGAAGCTGTTTGTGAGGAATTGGATTGAAGTGAAGGAATGATAAAATGGCAAAATGGAATAAAGAAGAGAGATGGCAAGCCTAATTTTGATGTTACTACCATGAAAAATCACCTGAATATTTGCTTGACACAGTTGACAAGCTCTGGTCCCACACCATCCCCAGGGATGAGAGTGACTGTGTGTCTGCCACCAAACTGTAGATGTGAATCCTCTTTTTCACTTGATTCAGTTGTGGATAGAGATCTGGACCTCACCTGACTTGATGCTGGAGAAACCTGAATGTACAATTGGCACTAATGTTGACAGCTACAACTGGTCATTAATCATTAAATCTGTTCCTCGGCACAGTAATGTGCTTATAAATATCAACTTGCTGGACAATATCCATTCATGACTAATAACATATAATACTGGATATACTAAAAGAAGATAGTCAGACAATTGTACAATGTTTGGTAGTCTCAAGATATCTGTAAAAACATCCATTGAAAGGTAGTCTAATGATGTGCTAATTTAATTGTAATACAACTATTGAACCCAATCTGACAGCTGTGAATCAAACACTGGCTGATGTCATTAAACAGAGCCTAAATGATCAAACAATTATCAACAACAGAGCTTGAAAATGAAAGGGTATTTCGTTGTAATACCTTTAGACTTGTCAAAAGTCGAAGATTTTGAGCCAACGTACGAGAAATCCCGCAAACTTTTGCAAGATTTCTCCTGTACAGCATGGCAGCCATGTTGGATTATGACGTCATATGTAATAACAGCTGACCTTTTACACGCACGGGCTCACACTGTCACGCAACGTTAGTCACTAGTCACACAACGCGGCTTGATTTTGTTTTCATGAATACTACGATCATGTGATGGTAGGTCAGATCAACAATGGCTGAAGATCAAAGACTAGACTTGGATAGTCCTAAATGGGATCAATCAACTTTTGTTGGTCGTTTTAGGCATTTTCTGGCCGTCACTGACCCAACCAAATCATTTTACACCAATAAACAACTAGACGATGCTAAAGCTCTTGTTGAAGCCTACAAGTATGCTACTAGAATGCACTATTTTTATAAACCTGATGATTGAGATATTATTTGATATTTTTAGGCAAGGTAAAGAACCTCCCAATGTAACCAGTGCTGAGCTCTGGAAGGCGAAACATCTCGTCGATTCGTCATTTCATCCAGATTCTGGAGAAAGAATGAATGTTTTTGGCCGCATGTCATTCCAACTTCCTGCAAACATGCTCTTGGGTGGAGCTTTGCTATACTGGTATAAGTGAGTAAAATAGGGCATGTTTATGAAGTGCCAACACTATTTAAACATGAAACACTTTCCCATGTTTTATGGTTTTTAGGGACAGGTCATTGATTGGGGGGGGGGGGGCTGGTGCATTTTGAATTTTAAGGCTCAGACACATGCAACATAGCCTGCAACGTTGCTTGCAATGGGGAAATTGCACCACCCGCCTGTGCAACTATTGTGTGCAACATTGCTGGCAATGTCACAGAAGTAGAATATTTTCACCAGCCCTCCCTGTGTATAAGCTTTTTCCATGTTCTTATATCACATGAGCATGCATTATAGAGTGATGACACTTAACCAATGAAACAGTCATTGTAAGTCTAATAGAGGACAAGAGACACTAATTCAATGGTTTCTTTTGTGTCCATTTGTCTTATATTACACTTTAACTATTAGTTTCTATTTCATGGGTTAAAGTGTCATAACTATATAATGTAGTTAAATTTTTTGTCTTATTAACTTTTCAGAACAGGTCCTCAAGTATTTTTTATGCAATGGATCAACCAGTCATACAATGCTCTGGCAAACTACACCAACAGAAATGCCAAAGCAGATGTCAATAGCAAGTGAGTTTCTTGGAAACTAAAAAATCCTTTTTTTCTGCCTTTCATATTCCCATTTCAATGATTATAATAAGGATGACATGTTAAATCTTTTAGACAACTTGGTATTGCATATGTGAGTGCAACAACAAGTGCAGTTGCAGTATCACTACTCTTCAGATCATTAGTAAAGGCAAGGCAAAATCTAAACTTGTCTTTCATGCAATTTTTTGTTTTGTTATTTATCTCATTGCTTTATCCATTTATTCATTCATTTACCCAGGCAGCTCCACCTCTACTTAATCGCTATGTTCCATTTGTTGGAGTAGCAGCAGCAAATTGTGTCAACATTCCCTTAATGAGGCAAAGGTAAGTCTAATAAAGAATTATTCTTGTCTGACTTTCATATGCATTTGATTTTGTTGTAGTGGCTTTGATTTTAGTGTTACAAACACTGGGTTACATTTCCCCACCCTTCCCCCCTTAGAAGTACAGTTATCATGGACAAATTATGCAGGTCTAATGATGCTGCATATAATTGATATATAGAGAAATAGAAGCTGGTGTTGAAGTGACAGATGTGGATGGCAATCTTCTTGGAGTATCAAAGAAAGCACCAATAAAAGGAATTGCACAAGTTGTGTTATCAAGAATTTCAATGACAGTACCAACATTGAGTAAGTTAAATTTGTAGGATGGATCCAGGGGAGGGGTGCAGGGATGAACTACTTACAGTCAGTTATCGATTTAATATTATTTAGTTTTGGTGCTGGAGTCCTGATCATAAATGGTGCATGCTGTAACGATATATGACACGTAATTAGATCCTCAAGAATCATATGTCTTGCGCCGAGTCCAGATGAGTAAAACAAAATTTCCTGGACTGAAATAATCCTGTATCTGCCTCTGATTTGTGTAGGTATATAATGTATTATATACGTCTTTAGAAGAAATGTGCATGTGTGTGTCATTCTTTTACTAATTCTTTAATGTTACCTGTTTTCTACAGTCATACTACCCACAGTCATGGAAAAACTTGAAACATACCCATTCATGAAGGTATGGTTTATTATTGCTGTTCGTATATTCTAAGGAAAAAATATGGTGCATTGGGAAGTTAGGGTTTTGTACCCTGTGATAATTGTATATAATACATATATGCAATTGTTTCATTTCCCTGTGACACTATTTCCCTTCCCCTTGTATGTGTTATAAGGAAGACAGCTTACTTTAAATGGGAATAAAATGGGAATGATAAGCAAATGAAATGGGAAAGTTAAGGGAATGAAACGGGAATGAAATGGGAATAAAAGGGGGATGAAATGGGATTTTCAATGAGAGTAATGGCAAAATTTCCTAATAGGATTAATCTTTTATTTCATAGAGATTCATACCCTACCATGGCTGGATACAAACATTTGCTGTTGGATTATGGTATTTGTAGTACACTTTAAATGTATTGATTTTAGAATTCCCTAAAATGGTGATTTTTATTAAAAGTTTATTTTTGCCTTTTATAACTCAATAAATGTATTAACAATGTTTGTGTTATTTCTAGCCTCATTGTGACAGTGCCTGCTGGATGTGCATTATTCCCTCAAAAATGGTATTTCTACAAATAAATAAATAAATAAATAAATAAATGAGATTTAGCAGTGGCTCTTCTACAGAGTAGCTATTCATCCACTGTAATTCCAAATGGAAATTTAGAAGTTGATTTTTGTGGAGGGAGGAAAAACCAGGGAGCCTGGAAAAACCCTCGAAGCACAGGAGAGAACCAACAAACAACTCTGCTCACATACAACACCGAGCTCTGTGGGGCTCGAACTCAGGTCACCTTGGTGAGAGGCAAGTACTCTCACCACTATGCCACCCGTGCTTCCCAATGCAGTCAATTTGCATGTTTCATCAAATAGATATCCCCACAGTCACAAATACAGCTTCAGTGCTTCTATCAGTGTTGTCTGTCATCCTTCTATTCATCCTGTCGTCTGTTGTCTGTCTGTCCATGTGTCATGTGCCCTATTATTTGATCTGTATGCCCTTGGCAACAGCAAGAAAGAGAGTTCTTACCTGCACTTTAGTACTAACTGTGTTTTTGTCGGAATTTTTTCTTTAGTTCCATACAAGTTGAGCACCTTGAGCAAGAGTTACAAGAAAGAATCTGGAAAAGAGGCGGGCCAGTCATAGACAGAGTGTATTTCAACAAGGGACTGTAGAAGCTATGAACAAATGGATGAAAAAATGAATGGATAGAAGATGGACAAATTAAGGAATTAATAGACAAATGAATGAATGAATGAATGAATGAAAAGTTGAATGAATGTGTGTGTGAATGAAAAATGAATGAATTAGTGAATAAACCAATGGATAGATACATGAATGAATAGGTGAAAAAAAACAAAATCACTATCATCGACTGACTCAGTCCATGGCAACCAATATTGTGTACTTTTAAATTATGATTGTTCTTAGGCCTTTTTAATTTAGAAATAAAAGTACTTCATAGTATTGAATAAAATTTCCCAGTAAAATATCTGTCGGGTTCCCTGTGGTGTGTTTTTCTTTATTTCATGGGTAGCCTGTGTTCTGTTTTCACGTGACTTGGCCGCCATTTTGAGAAGAGGGAAGAATTTAATATGACGAATTCTTTACCTAACCATGGTTCTGCAAAGAATGCAGCAGCAATTCCTGTAGTTGTAGTAACGGTTTTCTGGGTTATCATTGGAGCAGTGGTTCCATGTTTTATTAGAGGAAAGAATAAAAGGTACGAATGTTTTCGTTGTTAACAGATGGATGACATGATCTTCGTTTCGTACTTAAGTTGTTTTTATCTTTCGATTTCTTCGATTCAAGCTTATTTTTGACATACCCAAAATAATTTTAACGTTTGAAAAAAGCTTGTAAGTGTTTGATAAAATTTTAAAAAGTCTGTTTGGGATTTTTTTTCTTGTCTTTTATCACGATTCTTGGGCTTCAAAGTTTACAACAATTTTAGTTCAAATTTACCTCTGGTTCCTCCGTGCCTTCTATCTTGAACAATATTGAGACGTTTTGAGGGAATTCATATCAAATCAAATCAAATGCTTTCAATATAAAGGGTTCACAACAAATGGTTATCAATTTTTTTTATATATGTTCTGACGTCATAATCATGATCTGTCATCCCATAATTGCTTGTTATTAGGTGTTGTGTGTGGTATACCTTGCATACTTAAATATACATGTGTGGGTCACACTAGAGTACATATTGGATGACTGTAAAACATCATGATGCTTGCCGCCATGGTTGCATGGAATTAGTGACATCATTGTTGAACCAATCACTGCTTGCAGTAGCACTGATTAACCAATTAAAATGCTTTGATATAATGGCCATATGAAAAACTACTCTACATATCTAACTGCTTGCCTGTCAATAAATTAAGATAATCTTTTGTTTATCTTTATTCTTTCAGTCTTATTCAGACCATGTTGGTATTGACAGCAGTCTGCTGTTGGCTATTGTATCCTGACTTTAAGTTCTTTCAAATTGCTTATTTTATTGCTCCAATTAACTATCTGGACATACAACATGGAAGGATCTTGAAGCAATGAGAAACCATTGTTAGCCTGCTTATACTATGCCATTCTTTATAAACATTTAAGCATTGCTGTATCATCAGTTTTTTTACTTCTAAATGATGTCATGGTTAATGCTTTAACTAATCATCCTCTTTAGTTTGGGCATAAACTTTTTTCCCATTTCAGTCCATATGTCATCCCCTCGGGAATAAGATTCTTTGTTTAAGGTTCATACACAGTGTCTCTTCTCAAGCATTTTGAGAAAAACAGAAATAAAAGCCAAGGGAATGTTACATGATCTGAAATGGATAAATGTTACACCCAAAGTAAAAAGGTCCCTTGATCATCAGCTGTATGGATAGTAATGATAAAGTTGGTTAAATCTGTTTATATTCCTTGAGTCGCATGTCATAGCTGGTTATCTTGTTACCTTGCTCAGTTAAACCCATTAATTGGACCAATAATAGATGGGAAACAACTGAAAGAGATTGTAGAAATATGGGGAAGAAGAGACAAGCCATGGTAAGCTGACAGTAGTGTAATAATTTAAACCCTTTTGTAAACTCAGATATAACTTTTCCCGACAAATTTATGTTTTCCTCCAATAAACATCTTCCCTTCTGCCTAGAAACATCTAGCATTTTACTTGACAACATGAGAATTAAACTATCACAACCGCTGCAACATAGCCTTACTAACAACACTCCTAGTTTGAGTTGTATCAATATATACTATTGGTTTCTATAACAGTTTAGGCATTATGTGCCTTTTGGTGTAAAGATGAATCACTACAACAAACTGTAAGCCCATCCTCAATCTGCGTGTAATACCACTGTTCACTGATTGTAATGATGTTTGATTTCTTTCAGATCAGAATGCAATTGACATGTAATTTAGTGATATGTAATTACCATAGCTCTTCAAATGATGGATATTCAACCTGTTATTCTCAATATGAAACTTTCTGTAAATGAATATGAAGTAGAGAAGACTGATGAACCTTTTTGATCCCTGAAATATAAAAAATATTCATTCATTTCTTGTATCAATGGATAGCATATGAAGGCATGTTACTGACATTAAGATGGTAGTTAATAAATTCATAATCATTTGATTATTCTTTAAGTCTACAGTAAGTTTTTGTATTTCTCAGCAATTTCTTATTCAAATGTTATGTTATATGATACTATAATAATGATAATAATACCATTCAGTAATAGAATTTCATTTTTGGCAATGTAATTAGCTGTGGTGTACAGCAGATGTATGAATAAATGAGGTATTAAGATGTATTCATGTGTGTCTACGTTTATCTGGATGAATTAGAATAGTTTTTCCCATCCCACAGTTGTGTTTCAAAGTGACTGATGCCATATTTGACCAGTTCCACCCCTACTCCCCTAGAGTTGGACTAGCTCCACCCCTACTCCCCTAGAGTTGGACTAGCTCCACCCCTACTCTCCTAGATTTTTCTTCATTCCATTTCTATAAACTACATTGCTCCTATAGTAAATTTAAGTCCAATCATGAATTTTGCTGTGGAATCAAACGGGAGTAAAGAGTCGAGAAGTTATAAACACATAGGGACGGGTGGATAAGGTTAAAAGTTATACCGACCCCTTCCCCGTGAGGTAGTATTTGGTACCAAACCCGTTGAACCTGAATGAGTACGGTCAATAGTGAAGCCGGTTTATTCTAGACAATTATCATGTAAAAAAAGGTAGCTAAAATCACGGAATAGAACTGACAAGTATATCAAAGAGAGCGTAGAATGATCGGTAAAGGTAAGAAGAATGTTTAAACTTGAATGTTTCATTAAATAGAAATGTTTGAAATCAATCGCCATGTTGAGACTCAATGAGTACGTGTCCTACAAAACAATGGCTTTTGGCGGCAAAAAAATCTTTGATTTTATTAAATGATCAGTGTAATATTTGAACCTAATAATTATTCACAAATTTATTCGCATTTTTTTAAATATAAAAAGATTGAAATGCTTTTTTCTTTATCATAAAATACACTCAGTAAGCTAAATTTTTGATTCTGGCAGACAGGATCATTTGATTCATACCCCATGAGGTCATTTGATCTTTTTTCAAGTCTCAGTACGTGTAACGTATATCTTTTAACGCCCTGCAATCCTGTTGCCCAAGGATTTCAACTAAAAATCATGTTGATCAAAAGAACAGTTGCACACAGGTAGCCCAATCAAAGTTTTGGTATAGCTTCATGAATTATTGTAGTGAGGATTTCTCTGTAAATATAAGAGCCAAAACACCTTACCAAGCTAAGTTTAGGATGTTTTATTATTGAACCAATGGACCTCTTTACGTTTGGGTAATGTTTTCCCATTTCAGACCACGTGTCATTCCCTTGGGTATTGTTTCTTTGCTTCTCAGAAACACTTGAGAAGATACATTAATATGTATGAAATTCAAACAAAAAGTCTTATTCCCAAGAGGATGACACATGGTTTGAAGTGGCAAAACATTATGCCCAAAGTACAGAGGTCTAGTCTGCTTAGAGAATGTACTCTGTAGGATATATTATTCAACTCTGTTTGATTTCTTTTTTTATTATTATCGCTTTTTTTCAGATTTCATGGAGTAACTGGTTCTTCATTTACAGCAAAATAGCATATAAATATGAGTGAACAGCTCAACCTAGATTCCCCAAGATGGGATCAGTCAACATTTAGCGGTAGATTCAAACATTTTTTTGCCATTACGGATTGGAGAAAAGGCTTTAAGACCAACAAAGAGCTTGATGAAGCAAAGCAAATTGTAGAAGAATATAAGTAAGTTATGGAAAATTATTGGTTCTTCTACTTTTGCACTTCTCATATTTTAATTTTTTTCCAGACAGGGCAAAGAAAGGCCAGGATTAAGTGTTGAAGATATATGGAATGCAAAACACTTGACTGACTCTGCCTTTCACCCAGACAGTGGTGAGAGAATGAATCTCATTGGACGCATGACATTCCAAGTCCCTGGAGGAATGGCCATAACTGGTGCTATGCTCCAGTGGTATAGGTATGTGTGTCAGTGATGCACAATCTTTGGAGAGCAAATAATGCACCATTCCAGGGTAGATCTATAAAAAAGAGTTATGACGTGGAATTCTTGTGTGAATTTAGAGAAAGATTATGCTGTAATTATGCTCTTATTAAGTAATTTTATGTACATTTGATCATGAAGGGGCCAGTCTATACCTTCACATACCCTGTCCCATTTATCTGTTGGAGTTTTATGCAATTACATTTTTTTATTATCTCATCATATTATTCTCCAGAACAATCCCAGCTGTGGTGTTTTGGCAGTGGATCAACCAGTCATTCAATGCACTAGTTAATTATACCAACAGAAATGCCAAGTCAGAGATAACTGGAAAGTATGTTCATTAGTTATAAGAATATAAAATATTAAGGATATAATAAACCAATCAGTTGATAAGCATTTACATTACCCTTGGCATTAAATTAAAGCCAAATTGCAGAGTATAATTGGAACTCTTACCTTCCACAGACAAATTGGGGTGGCATATGTCTCAGCAACAACTAGTGCTGTAGCTGTTTCTGTAGGACTGAATAGCCTAATAAAGGTATGGACAGGATTTTGGCATGACATCACAATTATGATTCAAGATAAGTGATTACATTTTTCCTTTCTTCCACACAGACAGCTCCACCAATTATAGCTCGCTATGTCCCATTTGCTGCTGTTGCGGCTGCTAATTGTGTCAACATTCCCTTAATGAGACAAAGGTAAGAATGCTAGATTAGCATCCATGTATCATCAATAGCTTGTATGCATGCACAAGACATACCATTCTTATTATTGTGCCACTAAGCAATGATGTATTGGTGCACATTCATCTTTTGGCAGATGCAGTTGATTTCACTGATGAAGAGGTAGCAGGCTTGAAACATCTGAAAATCTTTATTTTTAGTGCAATCCATATTTTAAAAAAATTTTGAAGTCTACATTATGGATATATCATCATCATGCTTATACTTGGCTGCAAGGTTTGAAAATATTCAAATGGAATAAAACCACACTGATTTGTATTTTATAGAGAATTAATAAATGGAATAATGGTATTTGATGAGAATGGGAATGCCATTGGCCATTCAAGGAAAGCTGCCGAAAAAGGTATCGCACAGGTTGTGCTTTCAAGGATCACCATGGCAGCTCCAGGAATGAGTGAGTAATATTTCTATCTCATTAATATGCAAATTATTTCAAAATAATTGGATGGCTGAATGGATTACTTATTAGGTTGCAAGCTACAATGCAATATATGCACAAATGTATATTATAGTGAATGAATGAATAAAAAGGGCCATAAGAGAGGGTGTCTTACAATGCCCTGCCCCAATTACTGGTTGGCTCTAATTAAATCCATATTATCAATGCAGGGTGATACAAAGCATGAACTCTTGGTAACCCATTCTTTCTTTGCTCTTACAGCAATTCTACCTGTCATAATGGAAAAGTTAGAAAGATATCATTTCATGCAGGTAGGATGCACAAACAATATTTTTAAATTGTGAATTTGGTATTATGATTAGAAGTTGATAGAAATTCAATAATTTCATTCCCCTAACATCTTCTTAACATTTGTGAATTTCTTCCATTTTCACCACAGAGGATTCGATTTCTACATGGACCAATTCAAATGTTATTGTGTGGAGTTAGTTTGACATTCATGGTGCCTGCTGCTTGTTCAATCTTCCCACAGAAATGGTGAGAATGTCTTGATGTACCAGAAATATCCTTATAAATTTTTATACATGGTGTAAATCAAAATGAATGCCACTGAAGGTTAGTTTTTATCAATGCAATGATGTAACTTTAATTTATCTTAATTTTGTGTTACAGTTCTTTGAAGGTTGAGCACTTAGAACCAGAGCTTCAAGAGAAAATAAAAAAGATGGGAGGACCAGCTATTGATAGGGTTTACTTTAACAAGGGACTATGATAAATTCATATCAATAGCTTCTTAATAATCATGTTTTTTCACAATTATTATGAAAATACCTAGCATTTAATCAAATTCATAATTTTAATTTAAAAACAGACTTAACAGGTTTAAAAACTTGTGAATAAAATTGTACAAAAACAGAACAATTTTCAATTGGTTTATTTTGCATTAAATATTGTGCAGTGCAGTTAATACTACAAGTTTTGTTCTATACAAAAGATAGAGAACCAACTACAGCAACTGGCTAAACTACAGGTCTGTTTTATACTTTACAATTAGATTAATTAAAATTCCTAAATTTTGCTTAAATGATTATAAAGCATTGGTTCCAAGGCAGGGTTGAATTTGACTAAACACGTAAAATGTATGGGAAAAATCAGGTCCATCTTGGAATCATTGTTTTGTAGCTGTTCAAGTGAACTCAGGAAACATCTATATTGGCTTGCAAATTGCCAACATTGTAGTTTAGATAATGCAAGCAGTGCTACAAACTAGCAACCTCCACAGCAGACACGTACACAATTTTTTCCCCTAGAGATAGCTTGCTATCTTTTTGGTCTTTGCTAAGTATTGTACTCTGGGAAATATGAATGCTAAATCATATACTAGAGACAGCACAGTGGCGCATGCAGAGGGGGTTCCACAGAACCCCCCTTGAGAGTCAGATCTTTTGAAAAAAAATGAGAATGAGTCCGCATGCGGCCAAGTTCTGATGAAACAGAACCCCCCCTTTGTAAAATCCTGGATCCGCCACTGCAGCAATCACCCAGACTCCTGTTACACGAGCACTGATGGGCTGATGAGCCTGGCTAGGAAATACATGAACCCTAAATCTACTCTAGCTGTAAACCACTGACATTATGGAAAACTTGAATATTTAATCACAGTATGATTGTATATCATTCTACATACATATAAATAAATCATAACCTAATTCCTAATGTTTTACAGGTTTTCTCCAATAATTTAGTTGATTTGATTAATAATGATTATCATGTTGCTCTAATTTACATTTATTTATTTAGGCTTGAAAGCAGTTTACACTCAGCTGTCTAATAATAAATCACATTAACAACTCATGAATTTTCTTTTTCTAATAAACAAAATTAATATAAAACACTTACTGAAGCAATAATAAATTTGAAGTGGCTAACCTTAATAATACATTATTTCTAATTGTTTCAATTTTAGACTTAAACACACACACCTGTAAAGGTTACACTTTGCAAAGCTGTTGTGAAAAATGCACAAATTATTCCTTGTTTTGTTTCCTGGGAGCTAGACGCTAGCTCACTACCTATCATAGATGGTAGCTCACTAACTACCATGCACGAGGTATGTTTCTCTCTATACCAAACTATTAAATAGCGCAATTAGATAATTTATTTCCTTACTAAAAGGCTGAATTACTGTGTGATGCCTACAACCATAGCCATCCAGTGTATTTTTTACAAGTTAGAGTGAGAATTTTTTGGACAGCTAGAAATAGCGCTCTCATGACTGAGTGAGCTCTTATGCAAAGGTATATGCTAGATGAATTCTTGGTATCTGATTGGCTATTAACGTAAACTTGTGGGGAAAAAATACATTAGATGGGCATGGTAACACAGGACACATAATACCCATAGTCTTATGCAGCATCAGTTATACAAATATGTCAGTGCATAATAAAAAAGTACTTCCCAGTGTTTAATACTAATTATGAGCTAAGAGATTAATAAAGTCAAGTAATGTACTTATTCTCATGACCTTCATACTGAGGAATAAAAGGCTGTTCTTGTTATCAGTCATAAACTGATGCTTTTGCACCCTCAATTCATCTGATTATTGATAAATAATTTTTTTTTTCATCAGGATATTTTTGTCTGTCAGAGTTGATGATTATGAGCTTTGAATGACTGCCATCTTTTTGCCAACATACACCCTGAAAGCAATAAATTCAAAAAAGGATTTGCTTGACTTGTATTACACACTATTCCCAGTAGAAATGATGCATTTTAATCATGCAAGAGTTAGTAACTGGCAATTCAACTTTATGGTGGTTGGGAAATTAATAATGAAATTTGAAACTCTTCATATTCATTCATTCATTCATCCAATCATCACTGAAGGTGAATGCAATATAACAGTGAAAGAGATGGTTTAGAAACATTGCTTTCTGTAACAGAAAAGAGGATAAAACTGACAGAAGAATAATGCTCCTTGCTGTATGGATAATCCTGAAGCTGCCAGTGATGTACAATACTGAAATCTACTTACCCAATCCCAAATGCAACAAGGTGAGTAATGATGATTGTTGGCACAACAATATAGAAATTAACATTCAACAGGTCGCTAAAACACAAAAATGACAATATATTAGCACACTGAAACATTCATTCTGGATGTCATAAGGTTAAAAGTTTAAATGATCTTTTTGTACAGCACAAGGCTGAATGCCCAAGTGAAGTATGAAAAATATACAAAATTGAATAAAAAATCATAAATATGTATAGAAATTACCAACAAAAACACTTGTTTCCCACCTTTTCATGACTTTGGTCTTTCTGAGGCTCAGTCTTGTATGTGGTGGTGTCTTTTTCGGTTTCTCACTTGGGTGTCGCAGCTTCCACTCCCTGTTAAAAGAAAGGAAAATGCTGAATTTGATATGTTGCTCAAACAAATTTTCCCATTTCACTCACTTTGGTGGGTTTCGTTCAATTCCACTTGACCACTCCCAGATCCAATCACTCTTGGGTTCCTGAGGCAGTATGGGTACATTACTCTGAAATGAAAAAAAATAAGGTCAATAATTAAAATGTTTGGAGTTGGATTTTTTCCATGAAAAGGCTGTAAAACAGAGATTGAAATAGTCATGTCATATATTCCTGCCCTCCCACTGCAACACCCCTTCAAACGTAGACACAGTGTCGAAAACGCTACATTGAATTTGTACACGTATATCAACTCTGTGCCAAACGTTAAACCAGTTATAACTTTGTGATAAAATGGTAGAACAAACTTGTGTGAGTTAACTCTCATCACTAAATTTAAGAAGTATACAAGCCAAACAAAAAGTTTCGAATATAAGCTTAATAACAAATATGTCAAGCTTGGATGATTTTTCCTTTAGTGACACGAAAACTCAAGTATAAACTACTTCAAGGGAATAAGCGCTTTATTATCACGGTAAAACGAAAATATATAGTCGAGAGGGCTTTTGTAGCAATATAGAAGTGGGAAACTGTGCATGAAAAGGCAGAGAAGAAGAAAAACACATTGAATGAAAACATTTTGCTGCCATTGATTTACCTGGGCGAGTTCCTGGGTTGGACTTTGAGTAGGACTTTTTTCTCCGCTGGAAACGCGAAAAAAAACCAATTATAAGATAAGGAAATACGTACTAAGTATGGAATAAGAAGCGTTAGCAATGATGCCGTAGGCAAAGGAGTATTTATCCAAGCACAATCGATAATAACATTCGTAAATAACGCTGTGATGAACAACCACAGCTACAAGCCGCAGAAGATAAGGTTTTTCTACTAACTTTGAATTTTGCTTGTAGTGATCCTCTACAGCTTCTGCTAGAAGATCTTCCATAGCTCCAGACTGTGATCCTGTAGGAGAATGATGAACACTGTTTCCATTGCGTATCGAACCATCCAAATTCACCCAAGAACCTGAAGACAAAAAAAAACATTTACAGATGTTGCCAAAACACGAATCGAACAACCTTCGCGTTGAAGATGATTTTGCATAATTTCTGCTCGGTATTTACCATTCAGTGACTCACTAGACGTTTCACTATTTCCGTTCGTATTATGCGCCATAATTTTCGTGGTAAAGCAGGCAAAATTACAGTGTCAAAATAATCTTTTTATGCTCTGAACTCAAGATTTACGCAGACTTTTTCTTTCAGATTAGTATTTGTTTACCATGACGTTCTGTGCTTCAATCTCTCAACCAATCACAGTATCCTATTAAATCACGTGCTGGTCACGTGCTTTACAATCAACTGAGTCAAAACAAAGCGATAAACTTCCGGTTCGTGTGGTTAAAAAACAAGAAATCGAAACCGTCATCAAAAGACTTTGCATTTTTATCCACAGGAAATTTATGTCATGCGTGCTTTTAACGTAATTTTTTTCGAATAACACTAAAATGATGCAGGATTTTGTACTGGTCTGTTATAAAGACATTTTCCTTTCTCTTTTGCCTTTATAAAATGTTTCAGCCAGTCCGTTGATTCGCAAGATTTATAACAAGAAAAACCAAAGGTGAGAAAAACTTGGGTGTGCTATCAAATCACAGAGCAGGAAAAATTTGGGCGGAATGGAAAAGTGTGAAAAAAACCAGGTAGCCCGCCGTGGTTGCATCAGAAAAGAACACAGGGAATGTAATGGGAAACATGTATAAGAAAAAAGGCGCAAAAAAGCGCAAAAGAGGAGCCTAAGGAAACGTGGAGAAGAACGGTAGAAAGAGAAAGTAATGGGGTGGCAGAGCTAGAAGGAAGCAGAGTGCTGCCATGGATAGGCCAAGAAGAAAAGAATGATGTCTCGCCTTATGCTCCACAAGTAGCTAAGAGGATATACATACAAAGGGAAACATGATTGAGATTATAGACTTCAGTATGTTTATCATGTTTATCCAATTAACCTCACAGGCGCCATTATCAACAAGATTTTAGAATGTGTAAAAGCACTGATTGTACTTTAGACACACGGAATGTTTGTAACTGTGTACTGGCACTTGTTCTTGCAAACACATTGATGCTCTCTCTGTCTTTCTTTGTATTTAAGCTATGCCAAAAAACAAATCCGCATAAAATCTGAACCAAGACATCAAATTTCACTATTGCTGGAAAGTGAAATGATTATGTCTGACGTTAGTGCGGAACAGCTAGAATTAGTTTTTAGAGGCTTGAATTGAAGTTTTATTTATGTCTAAACCCATAGACCTATCTCTAGCTAACCCAGAGTTTGATTTTAACTTTAAAATGAGAAATAACTTAATTGCATCCTTTTTTTTCTT
This sequence comes from Stichodactyla mertensii, assembly GCA_011800005.2. NCBI lineage: Eukaryota > Metazoa > Cnidaria > Anthozoa > Actiniaria > Stichodactylidae > Stichodactyla > Stichodactyla mertensii. Next base: position 22,190 of record JAAAQI020141456.1, read on the forward strand.
CATTTCCCGTGCGTTCTTTTGGATCCACCCTATCCCCAGGGGAGAGGGGGGTGTGTATAGTATTACATGACAACAAGGGAGCGTGAGCAAGCTTATTCGCTATAGTGTCAGTTTATGTGGTTTGAATACAGTACAAAGAACAGTTACTCTTACCTTATGGTTCTTGAATCCCTCTACAATAGTTCATGTACCTGATGACATGAAGATTCCCAGAATATCATGGTTTATAAGGCGAATAATCTCAAACCGCAGTCAAACTAGTGATAAAACATGGAGGGTGTGCATCTCTTACAGGTGAACTACAACCACTGCGTGCAGTAAATAACCGTTCTTATTAAATACAACTGGTTGGTTTGACTTAAGAAGTGAAGATACAGTTATAAACATGAATAGGAGTCAGTCTTGGAAAAGAATTCCTTCTGAGGAAGCAGCAGAGTTCAGAGAAGATAGACGTGCTACTTCACATCCTAACCTTAGCCATGCCTCTTCCCTAAGCAATGCAGAACTAAGAAGTTCGCGGCTCAGTGTTGAAGATTTGAGACGAAAAATAGTCGGTTTGAATAAGGAATTAGAGGCAGAGAAAGCCTTTGTCAAACAGTTAAGGAGAGAAAAGTCAATAGATTTGAAACACGCTCGAGAAGAAGAGCAAAGACGAGCAGCTAGTATTCAAACTGATTTGAAAACTAAACTCCACAAGGAGAAGGTTAACGAGCTGACCGCACTTAGAGAACAGATGCACAAGGACAAGGAAAAGGAAATCTTACAAATCATGAAACAGAAAGATGATGCAATGAGGACAGCACAGCAGAGCTGGACTAAAGAGAAAGATGAATTGCGCATTAAATTACGTGCTGAATTATGGAGTGAGGCGAGAGAGGAATCCAGAAAGGAGTTTGATCGCGAGAGAACCAGACTTGAGCAAGAAATACTTGATTTAAAAATGCAGAAAAAGGAGTTAGAAGATGGCTTTAAAACGCTCCAAGAATCTGATAAACGCAAAGCTGATGAAATACGAAGAATATTCCATGAACATGAGATTGAACTTGAGAAATTTAAGCGAAATTCTTGGCAAGAAAGCAGACGTCAAGTAAGTAAGCTTGTCTATGTGCGTTCATCTCTCAGCGCAAGCTTTACGCATGGTTCAAAGATTAATGCAGTCTAAAAATAATATTGTAGGTTATTTTAGTGTTGATATAACTTTTATCAGATGGGATGTGAAGGTTTGAATTAGATCAAGTAGTGATTATGAGAACAGATAATTTTTGAGACTGTCCCAATAAATCTTAACCTACAGATCTCTGCTAGTCTGTACATGACGTGACATTACTTTAACAATTTTATTTGTTCAGGTGACATACGACTCTATCCAAAAAATACCCATAACAAACCTCTATTTTTCATATTCCTTTAAAAAGATAAAAGAAATTAAAGAAGAATGCAAGTTCAATGATTTTGTTGAGTAAATTAGCTACATGAAAAATTAAGGAGCTATTATGCAAACTGTCAAAAACCATTAGGTTAAATGGGTTGTTTTACATGTGATTTTACTGCCACACTTACCAGAACAAATGTAAAAGTAACAGTCCAAATCTAATGGATTTATATATCAAGATATCTCATCATAATTCTATAATTTAAGCTTACAATGGCAAAGCTTAGCTGTGACAAGCCATCAACAGGTTGTCTACAATTCTGTATTTTGTCATAATCAAATAACATCTGAGATAATTTCTGCTCTGCTGTTCTACATACATGGTGATATGTGCTGTAATTCGATCATTAGGAACATTTTTACAGTTGTAACCTTTTCTAGAATAGAAGCAGTACTAAGTTTACGTATATGATATGTATTGTATAATTCTTGTATATTGATACTGTTTCCATGGAAACCATGCTGGCTAATAGCATGCTTGAATTAACAAATATATTTTACGCAATATATGTATAATTCTGAATGATATTTGTATACATTATTGAGTTAGGTTTAAAGTGCATATAACCCATTTTGCAATATTCTCAGAATTGATTCTACGTGAAGTGACTTGTTGAATTACCCAAAAATTTCATATAGTTTGACTGCTGTTTCCTGATGCTATAAAGGTTTATTCCTGCCCTATGCTAATTCTGTGATGTATGAGAAGGAATTTATACCTATTTATTGTTCTTCGTACTTCAAAATGCTGGGTATATTGTGCAAACGTATCAGCTATAATTTTTGTGGAAGGCCTGCATAAAACAGAGATGCTTTCAAATTTTATTTTTTTATGTACCAGTTTAGTTTTGTATTTTAATGATTCCTTCTCATACGTCACAGCATTAGCATATGGCATGAATAAACCTTTATAGCATCAGGAAGCAGCAGTCAAACAATATGAAATTTTTGGTTCATTCAACAAGTCACTTCACATAAAATCAATTCTGAGAATATTGCAAAATGGGTTATATGCACTTTAATGGCTTGACTATTATCTTTTATTTAAATTTTTTCATTTTTTTTTGTTCATGTGCTTAAATAAAAATTTAGTGTAATGTTTTCCATCAAAGTGCAAATTTAGAATACAAAATAAAATAAATATCCTAAAACAAATCATATTGATTGAAGAGAAATATTCTTTTATCTATTTTTAGGTACTTTGACTAAGAGCAAACACAAAACTAGTTGAAATGTAAACAAAAAGGTGTTCAGATGTATGAACAAAACAAGAATTATAATATATCATTATCAGTATTAAACGTCTTGCACCAGAACAAAAGGACTTATAGATTTTTCACTCCTTTAGGTATTGATTTATTTTTACTATAAGATAACCAAGATCATTGTTCTTTAGATGAACATGATTGGTTAACTGTTCCTGTAAATTTTCAAGGTAATTTATTATTAATGTTATTCTTTAACCTCAAGATCAGACAGGTGTTTGGATGTTTGAGTAGAAGCAACAGGTGAAGGAGTATATAGTCTTTGAAATGCACAAAGGAATTGTATTCTTGCTTGATGTGCTTGTATGTGTAAAGATATACAGATATATTCTTGCTTTGGACCTTCAAGACTGTCATTATGAATTTCTAATCTTAAGGTACAGTTTTTTGAATTTTACTAAAAACTTAGTTTTTATGGTCTGAAGAAACATGATGGCTATACATAGAGGCAAGTGCTAAATATATTATTGTTTACATACTCATCAATCTTGTCAAATACTATGCTCAAACATATTCACATTCAGTAAGGTAATATTTTTAAATTTATTGCCCAACGTAATCAAAAAGAATTAAAAATTTGGGTCAGATCATGTGGATTTCTAGCTATGGCAAGATATCTTTGTAAAGGATCATTGTCATGACAGATTTGTCATCATTGATTTTTCCAGGTTATACCTTTCAAATACTTGTGAATTAAAGACTGTTGACATATGTTCATGTGTTTATGGCATTTTTGTTAAGTTTGACTTTCTAGCTTCATTTTATTTTATATCTATGGTAGATTTTTTGGTAGTACTAACATAAAGATTACAGAGACTTGATTTTAGAAGCTGTAGCATTATTGTTTTCAGTCTTTTTATATTATTATTCATGATTCAATTTTCCCACCAAATATATTCAATATGAAATACTCTCAGACTGAATATCAAATTGCCAGAAAGAAAGTTAAAATATTTATTATTTAAAATTTTTCTTTGTAATTGTTTTTTAAAATAACCATTTTAGCAGCTATGGCTGGCAGGATTTTATACAAAACAGTCATATTTTAATTATTGCCTGGGTAAATACAGTCTCATATTTATACCATTGCCCTAGTAAAAATATTCATCAATCATTCCTGTTTCCTTTGCAGAGTTTTGCTTATTTGTCTGCTGACAATTATAATTATTAATTATGTAATGGTATATTAATTTCCTTGTTACTAATATTATAATTCTTTCTATTTTTAGATGGGAGAAATCCGTCAACTCCTTAACATCATAGAACAGTTGGAACGCAAACTTGGTATAGATTCAGGATATATTAATAAACTACGAATGGAGAAAGAAGGCCTGTATGAAGAATTACGGAAGAAAACCAATACTTTTGATGCATGGGATAGTATGATGTCATCTTCAATGAAGGCTGATAGTGATACTGGAGAGACCACTCTTCCTCATTCAGTAAGAATATACCTACCTTAGATTAATGATCATTGCATCTTAGGCTGATTTCAGATATCAAATGTTTGCTGTGTTGATTCTAATTACCTTTAAGATCCATTGAAATCCATTTAATTATGACTTCTGATTCACACATCCCATTTAGTTCTGGTGCTTGCAATAAGTTCAAATGTGATCATGTGTTAACAAAAGTCAAGGCTGCTGTATTATTGAGCTTTCATGATTTTTGAATATTTGCATTTGATGTGACCAAAGCTCAGCACTGAATCTTATTCATTTCATGTGACTGGTTGAGTCAAATTTAATTTTCTGCTGCACTAATCAAATCTGTCAAATTCAATTGGTTCAGACATCACACTAGCCATGTATGAAATTCAACCATTTGATGTGACAAGTTTGACATCTGAATTGAGCCTTATTTTAATCATGACAGTAGCTATATTTAGCCTTCAATGATAATATTAAAATTGCCATTAGATAAAGCTATACTGGTATACATGTATCATGGCCAACTTTTTCTGGTCAACTGCAGTTGTTTAAAAAATCAGAGGCCAGCTCACTTATATTACACATGAAAACTAACATTATGCATTGCCAGTACATAGAGTCATTGCTAGCAACATTCCAGCAAAGATATTAATTTTATGAATTGATCTGAAGAATAGAAAGAATTTCTTTGACAATTAAATGTAAGAATATTGTTTCGCATTTAAAATATTTGTATATTTATATTTATAGTATATTTGCACCAGCTCCTCAGTATTTAAGGAAAACCTGTTTGAGATATTTTCTGACTGCTTCAGTTTTACTTTGTGGGTTTTCATAAGTGTTAATGATGAGGTCATTTTGATGGTAAAATAGAATCATTAAACATTAAATTTCTTTGTCTATTTATTTTTTACTCTTCAGCTACTAGAAACCACTAGAACAACCAAGAAACTTATTTTTTAAAATATCAGATAATTCCTTTCTTTTCCTTTTTTTTGCTTTTGTATTTATTTCTTTTCTTTCTTTCTCTCACTTTTTTTCTTTTTGTCAAAAATGACTGTAAGAATTGAACAGGAGATTTAATTAAATGTCTAGTTTTTATAATCCTGAAAATCACTTTCCCTAGTCTATTCTATGACATGCATATACTTTTGTTATTTTTGAAGTTTAAATGAATTCTTATTTCCTCCAATAGCAGTTTAGAGTTTTTGAAAACAACACAACTGGTGGCAATTCTTTATTATTCTTTAAGATACCAGGTATACTTAATATATGCAAACAAAATCTGCTGTTAGGTTGAGTTAAATGTTAAGTTTAAAATGTAACAATTTCACGTTTTAAAAGAGGCAATTTTGGATGAATCCAGATGGAAGATCTTCTATTTCTGGTTTGTATTGATTTTATTTTTCTAATCATATCATTTATACAGTAGTTATTTTTAAGATTGCATGGAGATTGTGGGGAGCATTATGTTTGTCACCTGCGCATCTTTCTTGTCTGATCAGTTTTCCATTTACAAAGCATTATAGCAACATTCAAGTGTTTAAAATATCTTACTATGTTCTTCAAAATAACAAGCCAGGAATTTCTAGTGTTCTTTGATATAAATAATATGACATATTTTCTTAAACATGGAGTCTTACAAAAATATTGAAAAATTTAATCAATGACTTTTAATATTCAGCCAGAAATGTTAGCTGTTAGATAACTGACAAGTAAAAGATATATGCACCACAGTGACATCTTTGAGAAGAGTATTGCTTCATGGCATGATAGCATAGGTTATCTTCTTTGAAAGATAAATATCAAAGCTGGTGAAAAACTGGTGAAAAACTGGTGAAAAACCCTTTTGTTGAAACTGCAGCATTAAGACTATAAGCAACATAGAATAATAGTAGATTAGTACATTAAAATAATAAGCTCTACTATCAGATAATTATTAAGTAAAATAGATATTCCTTTTTGTTTAGCCAATTTACTATACACCAATTTCATTTTTCAATTTTCAAAATTGATATGTAACATTTTATTATTTTTGAGGGAGTACTCAGGATGTTTATAGCTGTATTAGTCATACTTATAATAGTATAATTATATAATCATGATAGTTACAGTCAAGATAAATACTGAATAGAGTACAACATTCCTGCCATGCATGATCATAGTATTCCTTGATTTCTAGATTGTGAAAATACTGATGATAGTGATGAATCTCTGCTTGATAACCATCTTCACTATATATCACCTTTGCTATTTGGATATATCATATATTTTGATTAATGATTATTTACAAGTTAATGATTCTAATTTGTGGTTCAGTCTATAGTAGCTGACAATGGATAATAACAGACCAAATCCATTTGGGTGTAATGTTTTCCCATTTCAGACCATGTGTCATCCCTTCGCAATACAATTCAGGTCAGGTCGCTGGTTCGAGCCCTGCGGATACCACATGTGAACAGAGTTTGTTAGATGTGTTGTTCTCTCCCTTGCCATGAGGGTTTTTCTCCGGGTTCTCCAGTTTTCCTCCCTCCGTAAAAATCAACATGTGAGCTGAGAGTTGTATGCTTAAAACAGTTAATGTAGTGGTAGTGTGTGTGAGTGACAGTGCACCCAATTAGTGCAAAAGCGCTAGAACGACTAGGCACCTAAATAAAGAGATTTAAAGATTTTGTCAAGAGGCTCATCCATATGAAGAAATAAAGAAACAATACCCAAGGGAATGACAGGTGGTCTGAAATGGGAAAACAAATACGCCCAAGTAGATTTGGTCTATTTGATATATTTTCTTCCTGATGTCATGGACTACTGAGTTTGCAAGCTCCTAAAGTTCTAGATATTAGTTGATGAAGCAGAGCAATTATACTGAACCACAATGACTCCAACCAGCTACAAACTACATTAGAATCTAATTTGTTTTTCATTCTATAATTTCTGTTGTGAATTTTTAGGCTGATCCAAAATATCATAATGTCAATCATGAATTACGGACATTACAGAGAAAGAATACCGAGCTGAGTTCTTTGGTTAAGAAATTAGATGAGAAAAACCAACAGCTTGCTACCAAAAATGCTGAATTAGTAAGTATTATTAGTAATTAATAACATTTTGTAATGATAAGTAGAATTAATACAAAATTTTTCTTTCATTTCTTTAGCTGTCGGAACTTGAGAGAAGTGACAAAGATGCAAAAGACAAATGGAAAAAGTTGGAAAAGAAGAACTTGGAGTTGACGCAGAATGCCAAGAAGCTTGAAAGCAAGAACAAAGCTTTACAAGATGAGATCAATGCTCTGGTTAGTATGTACAATTGGACGTATTAATCTCCTATGCTGTCATACAGCCACAGTGTCCTCTTTTACTGTGCTACCAACTAGTTGAATAGTATTAAATGAGATAATGAAATTGTTTTTTATCCAGAAAAGAAAACCTAGTCCTGCTGGTAGCAGCCGAGATGTTGGCAGTAAAAAGGATAAAACAGTTCGTCCACGTGGTCAAGGCACCACTCAGACTGATAGTCCAGAAGTTGTCTCTCTCAAACAGCAAATAAAAGACCAAAGTAAAACTATTGAGGAACTCAAACAAAACTTAATGGTAAACAAAATAGAATTCTTCCTAATATTGAAGAAATTACTTGCAACATGGCTGTGCGCAGCATATGGTCACAAACTGTAGCATGGATTTTTACCCTGCTGATGCACATGCTGAACTGTGTCACAATACCCTTCTCTCACTCATACAAATATCATGAAATTATTTTATGTCTACTTTAACAATAGGAAAAAGAGAGAAGAATAGATCTTCTGAAGGGAAGAAAGAAAAGTGGGAAGAAAACAAGAACAGTAAGCATAATAAATTATAACCACCTAAATATATAAGTATACATTTCTATAATCTGGCTTGGGGAATTAAGAAAGTTACAATGAAGTGGTTGGTCCAGCTGGTTGGGCATTTGTGTGAGAGGTTATGGATTCTGTCCAGTCAAGATCAGCTCACAGGGTCTTTATACAGCAGAGGAGAATGTGCTGTTGTTAATGCATCTTCTTAGATAAGGATGTTACTGTAAGCCCTTGGAGTCCTTGTCAATTATTGAGCTGCAATCCTCTCCATCCTCCCCAAAGAGGTAAAGCCATTAACTTTAAACATGTTTCTTATATGTATCGTTTTGTTAATGTTTAAAAAATCAGGGTCGTACCTCTGTGGACGCTGTGTTGCAACAGGAGCATGATGATGCTGCATCAGTTGTTTCTGACATCAGTGACGTCTCTGAAATGGTGAGCATTCAATAATGTATTGTACTGTTCAAGTAGCATTCATAATAAATATAGTCCATATGTCATACTCAGGACTGGTTTTATCTGGCCCAAACATGCGAGACACTCATTCTCCAAAATGTATTCTTGAATCTGTATGCAGTTGGCATCTCTCAAAAACTAATTACACTTTTCTGGTGTGTTTTTCTCTTCTGTTAACTTAATACCCAGCAAAATCTGACTTAATCACACACAGTGTCTAGACAGTGTTATTGAAACTAAAATGTATGTGAGCCAACACAAGATTAAGATGTCATTTTCAGTAAATATTTAACCAATTGCAAGGATATTATTAGTATTTAGATAATCCATTCTTCCTTTTATTGAATAGTTTTGCCAGCTGAAATATTCTAGAGGGGTCAATCTAATTGTTTATACTGTATTTTAATATTTTATTTAAAAAATAATTTCCAGTTTTTTCTTAATTTGGAGATGGAAAAACAATCCATTTGTCCTATAGATTTGCATATATAAATGTACATACAATTGTCAGATATATATATATATATGTACATATATAATCTTTGTTTACTTTGTTTCTCATTTGTAAACAATGAAATTCCAAGGTCTCTAATCTGTACACAAATCTCACTAACATATTACCATTTGCATGTGAAGCTGGCCAGGTTTGTCCTATTTGACAAATCCTTCCTGAACTAAAGCTTGTTTCTAGGTTACATATGATTATGGACATATCCTAGTGATTGCTTTGTAATGCCAGTGTGAATTGTTAGCTTACAGATCTGTCTTTTGAGTTTATAGTCCATAACTGGCTTAAGTTTATGGATATGCTATCAAAAATGTTGTAGTTTGTTTATATTTTTATCTTTTTTATTGGTCATTTTTCTACAGTCCTCTACTGATTCCAACTCAGATGCCAACAAACTCAAGAAACTAACTAAAGAACTACTAGCATTAGAAAGAGCTTATGCCCTACTGCAGGCACAAGTTGGTGGTACTGTTGATGTAGAACGAGATGAGCTGGTTAGTCATATCTACTCTCAGTGTCCCATGCACAAGAATTAATTTGAATTATGTTTTCCTGTTAATTATCTATCCTTTGAATCCTTACACAGATCAAAACCACATACTTTATGTTCAAATAGGATGATTAATTTACAGAAGTTGATATGATTCATCTACCTTTAAGTGCAAAGATTGAAGCTTCAAACATTTGTTGGAATTACAACCTGTAAATTATATTAATAGTTCAATGTTGTTTGTTGTTAAAGGAACGTCAGCAACTGCAATCTGACCTAATAGAAAGTCAAACTAGGATACATGAACTAGAAAGAATGATGGATAGCAATGCACAGGTTTGTTCTTATAGAAATATATTCTACTGTCAAACCTGTGATGACCATGCAGACCATAGCCATCCAGCACCATTAAATTGTCCAGTAATCAGGCAATGGCCTTCTCTACCTTCACCACCCGGCTTCTTCAGAGCTGGGTGGCTACAGTATTCCTTTTATAAATGATTACAGTCATACAGTGCTAATGCAATACAGATGTTTATACATTAACAGGGTGGTATGGAAGAACTACAACAGCTACAGTATGATAACAAGGTTCTTTATCAAAAGGTATGGCTGTTCTGATGATGATTATGATTCTCCTTCCACTGGTCATGCCAGTTATTTTGGTTCACAAGGGAAAAAATGGAGTTTTCTAAGTTGCAATTTGCTTACATTTCAGCTTGTTGCTGCTGAGAATGAAAGGGACAAAGCGTTGAATGAACTTTCAAAAAATAGTGAGGTAATTCTTGTTTTCTTTTACATTTCACTCTAAGTTGGAGGCATTTGGGTATAAATTGGGAAACATTGGATGTTGGAAAAAAGACATAGAAAACACAGACTGACAAGCAATGTTCCTGGCAACTTGTGTTGCTATTTCATTATTAGACAAGTTGCTCTACTGTCTTGTAGTACTTGAGGCATCAATTTGAAGTCTTTTTCTAGTGTAACACCATCTCCTGTGCAATTTGTTCCCATAATAAATTACACATCTTTCTCACAACTGTTTTGTTCCCCTAACAGGATTTGAGAGACCTGCAGGACAAGAAAGATCTATTGGAGTTTGAACTAGAGGAGATGTCTCAAATGTCTGTAAGTATTCCAGGTATTTATTTGTAGCCATGCATTTTGTATCCTCTTTCATTGTAGTTCCATTGATAGGATGAAGAGTGGAAAGACAGGGACTTTGGAAAGTTCTAGATAATTTATACATTGATTTGTTTTCAGTTTGCTGGGTCAGAAGATGAGTTCCCTAGTCCACGAAAAATGAGAGATAAAGAGGACAGGGTAAGAGACTGGTCTTCTAGTGGGGGGGGGGGGGGGAGCACAGAAAGGGTCTTTATTCTGATTCCATTTAACTTGATTATTATCCTTATTACAGAAACTACCATTATCTTTGGAAGAAGTGAAAGCTTATTTGGAAGAAATGGAAAAAGAAAAGGTAATATGAATTAAACAAATGCCAGAAAAGTCATTCCATTCCATTTCTTACATTATTCTTGAAGGAGTTTTTTCAGGTTTTTTTTGCTCAATAATAGAGTGACTAATAGAGTATGGTCCATGCATTCCTTAGGTTAATGTTCTCACTGTCATGGAGCTTGAAGCTTTAAAACAAGCAAGAACAAGTCTTACTGCTCTTCCACAGGTGTGAATGTTATAACGAGTTGAACATTGTTTAGAGACAGATTTAGGGTTTGCCATTTGAAAAAGGGTGTGGCCCAATTTTGGCCAGTACAAGTGTGGAATGAATTCTGAAGAACATTTTTAACATTTCAGAAAATCAGTCATTTGGAAGCTACAGAGTTGGTCCTGAGGTCAAAAGTCAAAGATTTAGAGGAAAGGGTAAGCTATAGTTATATCAGAGTATTACTGACAACCTTCTTGTACAGGGATAAAATAGCATATCATCAAGACGGCAGAAATGTTCATGTATACTAGTAATGATAATGCATGAAAAATTCCAGATCTGGCTTTTTTCCAATTTTACATTCTATTTGGAATTCCATTCCTATGTGAAAAATATTTCTTTTGCATTCTTTTGGGGTTTTTTATTGTGTTATGTTGTTATGTTTTTGTGGTAACAGGTGCCTTGCGGTGCCCAGGGAGTCACGCCCCTGCCCTTTTGTGAGTGCGGGCTTGAGTGGTTGCATCCCAAGCCTGTATTAGCGTTGAATGGAACTGTAATGTTGTTATTTTATTCATTTGATTTGCTTAATTGATTTTGTTTTCGTTTTGTTTGCCATATAATAAAATCACCAGTAATGCTTGCATGCTTGCATGGCTTACACCAATGAATAACATCATGATCTTAGTGTTACATTTGTAATGATTACAATGAGGATTATGAATATGGTAGTGTAATGGTGATATTACATTTACTATTAAGATGAGAAGTAAAGGTTAATGATGGTGGTGGATGATTGATGTGGTAGTGGGTAGTGATAAGGGGTGCAGTGATGTTGATACTACAGTACTAATGGTGCGAAAGACCAAATATGACTAATGGATGATTCCAGTGATGATGATGATGATTAATTCATCAAGTAACAAAATACTGACCACCACAGTCTTAACCGTGACACATCGTGTTCTAACAAAACGTCACTTCCTAACATATCTATAACCGCACCATAACACACAATGACCAGTGTCAGTGACATTTCTCCCTTCCGTACCCTAGAACATGCTAGAAAATCAAGGAATGTTCAGACACTTTGAATTCGACATGGGAGAACCAGAGACCCTTAGTGAAGTGTTAGACCTGGAAACAACCAATAAGGAAAGAGACGAAAACGATGACCAAACTGATACTACTCAAAACAACACTGATCACTTTAAAACAAAACAACTGACAGACAAGGAATGCGTGACGGAATTGACCTGCACACTATTGTGTGACATGGAACGCATTTATGAACAATTCTTGCGTGACAAAGAGAAAGAGGTCGACAGTCCTTGCAAAAAAGAAGCTGTTAGGAGTGATATCGAGAAGAATGATGCGGAGTGCATGACTGATTTTCTTTGGGAAGATATCGTTGAGATTGAAGAAACCTATCAAGAGTTTCTATCGAATATTGAAGGCTTAGAGCTAGGACTAGCCAGGCCTCGTGTGAAAATGGTGGACAGAAAAATTACAACCGAGTTGGGCTGTGGGGATATCTCTACTTTAGAGAAAAAAGGCAAAGAATTTGATGAACTACGAGAAATGTTAAGAAAAAAGGAGATGGAAAAGGTTGAACGAGAGAGCAACACTGATGTTGTCTTGTCCCACGAGAGGGACACCAATACTGAAGTTATGGAGAAACATGAGATGGAATGCAATACTGATATTACATGGGATGTTATGGAAAAAGAAGAAGAAAACAGCAGAACCATGATGCTAACGATTGAGGAGCTGGAAAACGAACTGTTTAAAACTGTTAGGAACGGGAACGATGTGGAAGTAATGACAGATCTTGTATGGAAAGATGTTACGAAACAAGAAGAAATGTACAAAGAACAAATCGAGGAATTACGAGATCTTTTGGTTTTGGAGCAAGAATTGAGAGAGGCTGACGAGATGAAACTCGTAGACCACGAGATGTTAAAAGAAACAAATGCGGCTCGAAAGACTGAAGACACAAGTGTCATGACAGAAGATGTTTGGATTGAAGACCCTAAAGAACGATTCGAAAAATGTGTACAAGATCTCGTGGAGAAGACTAAGAACAAAGCTGTTGCTGAAGTAGCTGATGAAATGATTGTTGATTTAGAACGTTGTCTTTTGGAAAGACTTTCAATCAGCCAAAAAGACCAGCAAACAATGACGAACGTTACGGGCAAAGATGTTGAACAACTCCAACACAGCAATGACATTTATGTGGCGGAGATGGTGAGACTAAGAGAAGGTGTTGAAGAGCGAGAAAAGAGAGTTCAGGAACTAGAAGACAAGTTGTCAAACATTTTGGTCATCAAGAATGAGTTAGAGATGGCAACGGAATGTATTAAAGAACAGTCTTCAGACAGAGAAGAAATCTACAAAAACCAGTTAAATGAGCTGCATCAAAAGTTGAGCATGGAGCAAGAATTAAGAAAAGATGATAACCTAAAACTACTGAAATACGAAGCAAATATGGCGCGACGACCAAATAATGACAAGAGCACGATGACAGATGTGGTGTGGATTGAGGACACTGATGAAGTCTTGGAAAGGACGGCACGAGAAATCGTTGAAAAGGCTACACACAAAGCCATGATAGATGTAGCAAGGGGTGTCAACATTGATTTGATACATACACCAGCCGTACCTAAAGACGATCAAGAAACCCTAACAGACATGTCGGATAAAGATCTTTGTAAACTAGAGGAGGATAATCAAAGCAACATTCTAGAGTTAGCCAACATGAGAGAAATTATTGGACTGTATGTGGATATTATTGAGGGACTGGAAAACAAGTTGTCTAAGGTAGTTAGTGAGAAGAAAGAGCTGGAGACTATGATCGAAAACATCCAAAAAGATGTTTACGAGAGAGATCAACTGCATGATAAACAGATCGAGACACTGCAAGAACAAATGCTTTACGAACAGGAAATGAGAGAAGCTGACAGGATCGTAAAACTGATTGAGTACGAGGCTTTACAAGAACAAGAAACTGATACATTTGAAGACAAGAGTGTCGAGACAGAAAGGGTTTGTGTCGTGGATGCTGTTCAAATCGTAGAAGAAGTCGTAAAGGATATTGTGGAAAAGGCTAAAAATGAAGCTATCGTTGAGGTAGCTAGTGAAGACATTGAAGATATTATTCAGAATGACATTGAGAAGCTGAGAGGATTGACAAATGTGATAAAAGAAAAGGATAAAAAAATAAACGAATTGGAAATGGAACTGTCAAGAAGCAAAACTGAGAAGAATGAGCTGCAGGCCATGAACCATCATTTGAAGGAAGAAATTTTAGAAAAAGAGCAGCTTTATAGTGACCAGATTGAAGAAATAAAGGATCAGTTGTCAAAACAGCAAGATATGAGAAAAACTACAGAAGAGCTGAAAGAGGAAGAAAGTGTGGCACCAGGTAAAGTATGGGTTGAGGAAACTACAGAAATCTTGGAAGAAGTTGTGCAAGAAATTGTGGACAAAGCCGAAAATGACGCCTTAAATGAACTATCAAGAGAAACCATTGATGAGCTAATGAATAGACGAGCAATTCTACACTGTGACGGACAAACAACAACAGACATTACCTACTTAGACATTGAACATTTGGAAAAAATTATCCAAGAGAGCAGTGAGGAACTAACGAATTTAAGATATGTTCTTGAACTGAAAGAACAAAAGATCCAAGAACTGGAAGAAGAATTATCGGAAAAGGTTTTTGAGAAAGCTGAGGTTAACATTATGACTGATTTGGTTGGTGAAGATATTGATGTTCTGGAAAACAGCTACAGAAAGCAGCAGTATCGACCAACGGCAGAAACCTGTGAAAAAGACATAATGACTGACATGTCATGGGTTGAAGTACTACAGGTAGAAGAAAAGTATGAAGAATTTCGTGATAATATTCAAGAAATACAAGAGAAACTTGCCAGAGTAGACATCGAGAAAGACGAGGTGGAGATCATGACGGACCTTGTTTGGGAAGACATGTGCAATCAGGAACAGCTCTATCAAAAACAAATCGAGGAACTACGGGAGCAGTTGATTATGGAGAGAGAATTGAGAGAAGAAATACAAGAGAAACTTGCCAGAGAAGACGTTGAGAAAGATGAGGTGGAGATCATGACGGACCTTGTTTGGGAAGACATGTGCAATCAGGAACAGCTCTATCAAGAACAAATCGAGAAACTACGGAAGCAGTTGATTATGGAGAAAGAATTGAGAGAAGAAATACAAGAGAAACTTGCCAGAGAAGACGTTGAGAAAGATGAGGTGGAGATCATGACGGACCTTGTTTGGGAAGACATGTGCAATCAGGAACAGCTCTACAAGGAACAAATCGAGGAACTACGGGAGCAGTTGATTTTAGAGCAAGTGATGAAAGAGGCTGACAAGATGAAACTCTTGGAATACGAGGCATTAAGAGAATCAAGCATGGCTAAAATAATGGAAGAAAAAGGTGTCATGACAGACGCGGTATGCATTGAAGGACCACCAGATGCTTTGAACACGGTTGTACTGGATCTGGTTGAGACAACTAAAAACGAGGCGATTGTCGAATTAGCAAATGAAACTGTCCTTGATGTGGCAAAAGAAGACAAAGACATTATGACTGAATTCTCCTGGAAAGAAATCGAATATCTCGAGAAAACGTATCGTGAATGGGTTGAAGAGTTGCGTCAAATGAAAGAAGACTTGAGACGAAAACAGCTCGAAAGAATAGACAAGAGTTGCATGACTGATTTTCCAAAGGAAAGTACGATGGATGTAGAAATCTTGACTGATCTTGAATGGCACGAGATTGTTCATCTTGAAAATTCTTATCGTAGACAAAAGCAAGAACTACAAGAATTAAAAAATGCCCAGGAAACTGAGAGCGAAGGGAAAGGTACAATGACTGAACTGAAATGGGATGACATAGTATACCTTGAAACGTCTTACACTGAAAAAATAAAAGAACTTGAAGTAATCTCTGATAGCATGAAAGATGATGAACATGCTGGTGGAAAGGCTGATGTTGATCAACAGATTATGACCGACTTGTCTTGGCAAGATGTCGTACATTTGGAGAACTCGTACAGGGAAGAACTTGAGAAACTTGAGGTTCTTGCAGATTCCTTTACTGAGAAGGAGAAAGAAATAATGAATGAAGAAGTTATGACAGATATGAAGTGGGATGAAGTGGAATGCCAGCTTGAATCGTACAAAGATCAGATTGAACATTTGAATGAGATGTTAGAGGAAAGAAGGTATCATGATAATAAACATGGTGAAAGTTTATTAACTGAGACTATGGTTAGTGGTCTGGAGTGTGGAAACATGGAGCTGTTGCCATGGTCAGTGGACATGGACGCCATGGAAAACATCGTTGATATAGAAGATGATCACCAAAGCTTGGACCCAAGGAATGACGGAAAAAGAGACGCAGAAAGTATGACTGATCTAACCATGGAAGCCATGTTAAGCTATGATAACAAGTTCAATACGGAAGAGATACATAATGGAGAAGAAGGAAGACAAGAAAAGGGATGCATGACAGACCTATCTTGTGAAGATGTTTCTACCATGGAAGATGTTTTTGGCAAAGAAATTCAACGATTGACAAATACAGAGGACAAAATTTGTATGACAGATTTACTATTTGACGATATCGTATCGCAATTAGAACAATTACAAAAACTAGAAGAACAGTTGATCACAGACAATTTAGACACCACAGATGACGCCCACTTGACTGAACTCTGTGAAAGTAAACTTGAACAGCTACAAGACAAACAAGAACTTGAGCAAGGACAAAATGACAGAATAACTGATGATAAAAAGCAGAAAGCGATGGAGGACATGCTGGAGGTAACAGGGTTTAGTCAGGGTTTAGTGATGTTGTCGATAGAAATATACTAAAATGATTATTTGCTTCGCTTTTTTAGTTTGCGGCAAATTAATTTTTTCATTATTTTTGTTTTGTTTTTGGATTTCGGTATTTCGTTTTAGAAAAGCATGGTTCAAAACCACTTGCTATCCGCATTGCTTTAGTAGATTAGTTAGTTTTGAATTCGTATTGAATTGTTATTTGTTTTCTCAGCCCAAAGAACCGCGTAGCTCAACAAGAATGGTGGAGTTCCCTTTCAACGAAGAATTTGAAGACAGCTTAACCCGAGAGGATTCATCTCTCAGTCGAAACGTCGATCTTGCTGACCAGTACACCAGCACAGATATAACACTGGAAGATTTATCTTACTTTGAAGACCTTGAAGTCAAACATCATGAGTTATTACTAAAGACGAAAGAGCACGAAACTAGATCCTCGTTGTATGGATCATTTGGTGTTGTGGATAAGAATACTAGACCTGTGGTATTGAATACAACAGACAAACAAACGGCCACTGAATTGACACTAGAGGATTTGTTGTACTTTGAGAAACTAGAGGTTGAACACCACGAGATGATGTTAGAGAAGAAAAAGAGCCAAGGAGTACTGGTGCCGTTTGATACAATCTCTAATCCTTCGCAAGATTCTCTTTCCAATCTTGAAGAAGCTGGTTACTTTTCCAGAGATTCGTCAAGTGTTGAAGACGTTAAAACGATAGTTGATGTTAAAGAATTTGAGAATTTGAAAAGCAAGTATGACCAGCTGTTGTTGGAAAACGAGCGTTTGGTTGGTGAAGGGTTCACGCCAGAGATGTCATTTATAGATGCTAGAGACTATAAGAATTTGAATGACAAATATAACGAGCTTCTATTGGAGAAAGAGCAATGGATGGTCGCACAGTCTGAACAACAACTGTCTTCAGTTGAACAAAAAGATTATGAGAATATGAAGGAGCAATATAACGAACTCTTAACAGAGAAGGAGCAGTGGGAAGCTATGCAGTTGACAACAGGACTGGGAGCAGTGGATACAGAAGATTATGAGGATTTAAAAGAAAAATACAACGAACTCTTAACAGAGAAAAAGCAATGGGAAGCTATGCAGTTGACAACAGGGCTGGGAGCAGTGGATACAGAAGATTATGAGGATTTAAAAGAAAAATACAACGAACTCTTAACAGAGAAAAAGCAATGGGAAGCTATGCAGTTGACAACAGGGCTGGGAGCAGTGGATACAGAAGATTATGAGGATTTAAAAGAAAAATACAACGAACTTTTAACAGAGAAAAAGCAATGGGAAGCTGCGCGGTCACGTCGTAGTCTGGAGAGTAAAGATGATTTGGAAACTTCGACTGATCTTACTTTAGATGACTTGGAATACTATGAAGATTTAGAAATAGAATATCGTGAACTACAACAAAGCCATAGGCAGCTGTTGTTCCAGCAGTACGATAGCGGTAAAGACACTGCAGATCAAGGGATAGAAACGGAGATGACTCTTGTTGATTTACAATCCTTACAGGATACAGAGAATGAATACAAGAACCTGCTTCTCACTCAACAAGACACTCGCGATAATAAAATTGATGAATCAGAAACAGATTTGATGACAGATCAAGAAGTCTGTACAGATATTAGCATGGACCACCTTCAGTATTTAGAAGATGTGGAGTCGATACATAAGAGGCAGTGTACCCCAGCACAGGGTATACATGAGAGTACCTTGACTGACTTGGTGCTTACAGATTTACATTACCTCGAGGAAGTAGAGGCTGTTCACCAGCAATGCATGACAGCAGCAGATAATGATATCTCTAGTAGTAAAACAGACACAAGTGAGATGGGGGTAGGCACAGAGATTACTGCTTCTGTTCTAGAGTATCTAGAAGAAGTAGCAGTCGCACATAAGGAGATCGTGCGTGAGTACGAGGCCTTTAGACAGTCTGTCATCAAGGACAAGGAAGATGTTAACTTAATGACTGAATTAACGGGAATGTCTCTGGATAAAATGAGCGCGAGAAGTGAAGAACTCGAGAACACGGTGTGTTTGTTGTCAGAAGAGGCTAGTATGAAGAAACAGAGAAGGCGTGATAGAGCGCTAATGACAGAATTGTCATTAGAGAACTTGAAAAACCTCGAGGAGTCGGGTAATATTTACAGGGAGTTGAAAGAACGAGGAATTTTATCGAGGATTGAGCAACTGCGGAAACCAACACGAGAATACTCTACCGTAACAGATTTACTAATCTCGAACATAGAATACCTTGAAGAAATTGAACGATTGTACAGAGAACATGAAAGAAGAAGGAAAACTAAAGTAGATAAGTCAACAGGGACAGATATGACACAATCTGATCTGAAACGTATTGAAAACCTTGCAAATAATGCGATACAGTCGAAGAATAAAAACCAAGGAAATGGAAAAGCCACCGAGAGATCATCTACTGGTGACGTCAGTGGTCGTCATGGTGACAGAGGTCGCCTTGGAAACGCCAAGGGTATCGGCACTGTTGAAGTCGGTATCCAGTGCGAGTTGAAGGATCTTTTATCTCTCATTCGCGAGCAACAAGAACAAGATGGCGGTTCGGGCGATAGCAAGTGGTTCATTTCAGCGTCAGAAGTTAACAAAAAGAATAATGGTAACGACAAATTAAGTTATTAGTTTAAAGTTTTTTTGAGTGTTGATATTTTTTTACCCTTTTTCCTCGTTTCTTTTTCTTTCCCAGAGGGATTTGATCCTGTAGAAGTTGTTCTGCGACAAGGTGCACGTAAAACCTCCACCCCTGACGTCACAAGTCGCCGTGACCATGGCAACAAGAGATATTCTCTCGACAGCAAAAGGCATAGTAGCAACGCGTCTTTGAACCTTGACTACGGGTGGCAGTCTACATCAAGCTTAGATATCAGTGGATTAGACAAAACACCGAAGGGTAAACACTATTCACTGGTGATATTATATTAATTATTAATGAATTATCAATTGATTATTCTAGGAAAGAGCGTCCAACACAGATCGTAATCCTCACGATTCTCCTGTCCTCCTTGTTGTAGCTAGTGGTTCTGTTAGATGGGACTCTCCTCAGGTACCGCTCGCTCAGGGTGAGACGTTCGACCTGTCTGATATCGAGAGTATGGCAAGCGAAGAGTCTCTGCTTCATGCATTGCAAGCCAGCAGCGGTGGCAAGACGGAGAGCATTGTGACTCAATTTGACCGTTACGTCATGGCCAGGAAACAGTCAGAGAAGGATCTGCTGTCTGAACTGCGAGAAAATGGGGAGCAGGAAGATGGGTTACCAAGACAACTAAAGGTGGTGATATTGTATAGTGATGCACTGTTTACTCGCCTTGCTGGTGTTGGTCTTTCGTTTTCTAAACTAACGTACACCTTGTTCACTACTTTCTAAAAGAGATACAATAATGTTATTGAAAAATGGGTGAAAAGTGAAATCATGAAAAAATAAAAATTAATCCCGATAATGGAAAACGAATGAAAATAAATTAATGCGCATGCAAATTTCCTATTTCTGTCGATATTGTATGCTCTGATAACATGTTTTATTTATGATTTAATGTTAGAGTATGGCTGATCTGCTCAAGGAAAATGAACGGTTAAAGATTAGAAACATGCAGCTGGAACTAACAGTAGCACAGGTGAGTGAATGAACCAGACATGAGGTTAATTGCAAGACCATGCTTAGTTCAGTTCAAGTCTTTTCATGTGCTATGAAACTAGATTACAGCCGTTCTTTTCTCGTCATTGAAGCAAATTTTAAAGGTTAATTTCTTACTGCTGTGCTGAATATATACATTTCTTAGTACTCTATGTCAAGTATATTGGCGCCATTCCTGATCCTAACCGGCTAATCGGATGTGACATGTTTATTGGAATTTAACGAGTATTTCCACTTGAAGAAATTAATCTCCGTGCTTTTGTCTCCATGTCAGTTAGTCGTCATAATTCGCCTTTCGAGTTCGCAAAGCATCTATGGAGTATTTGGAAGGATACGAAGAAGTGGCGTTTGCACCAAATTCATAGTGTTCAAACGATCCAGAGAGATCAATATTCTAAGGAATGAAAACATTTCAGGAGCAATTCAGGGTTAGAGAATCTTTGCCGAAGCGTCAGGGGAGAGGCTGGCCGGCCCCCAGACCATACACGACCAACCCCTTGCTCTAACCACGGTTCACATCCATTTGAAAGAGAAAAATAACCTAGTCTTTGTGGTGCATTGTTTTCGTATGTATTGTTGACGTAATTCTTTGAAAGCGATAGACGAGTGGTTAAATGCACTGTGTACTTTCAAGACATTGAGTCAAGCACTATTGGGCTGGGTTAGTATTGGGATGGGTGACCAATGATAGCATCTTGGTGAATTTAGAACTTTTCTTTTTTCATGTTGTTATGTTATGAAATATCATTGCTTTGAAGCAATGCTTTGGTGAGTTCATAAATTTTCTTTTTTAATCTCCGATTTTATCTTTCTTTCTTCGGGGGGGGGGGGGGAAATCTAAGAAGAGAAGGAAGTCTGCTGTTATTGATCGTGAGCATTTAATCTTTAGCAATTCGAACAACACTCGTGTATATTCCTTATTTTTCTTGTAATTCCTGTCCCTCCGAAAAATCTCCAACCAGGCGAACTTGTAGTTTCATGGTTCTAATGGTCGCAATGGAAAACAACATGATCCTTTGTAGTCATTTCCACGCAATGGTTTTATCTATAACAAATGCGTTGTTCATTTTTCTCTTTCGATTCACCAACACACCGACAATTTCCTCTTATCTGCCTTTCAAAATCAGTCTAAATGTAGTTTTTATCCAAACAATAAATAAATTGTTAGTTGAGTTACCTTTACACGTCACTCACAGGTTATTATTTGAAATAAGATTTGGATTTCAAATTTGGAATTGTTTGCTTTAAAAACTATAACCTAAAGCTACACTAAGGCTAATAAGTCAATGGCGATTCTCTGCGACATTTATTTTATTCTGTTTTTTGTTCCATCAGACTAATATTATTATGATACTACCTGTCAGGGGAATTAGCATTTTACCTGCCATTGGTGGATTATCCCTAGAAACTGATTATTATTCAAAATACAGCAATTCACACTTGCAAATAGCACAAATCAAATGTTTCTGATTGACGTTAGTTCAACTTTAGTACTTGTGGTTCGCTAGTGAAATCCCTCTGATCGGATATTAGGATTATATCGAGATGTTGAATATTTCTGACTCGGAGTTCGTAGTGAAGTGATGGATTTTTCGAACTTCAAGAAGCCTGAGCCTGTCGCCAGTTTTGGTTAAATGAATTATTTTCTGTGAATTGATATTGAGCTAAAATGAGTCAACTGTAGGTAGTCTTAGAAATGGAGAAAGCAAATCTGGATGAAACTAAGGAAATGAATGTTCAGAATTTAATGGATATTTAGCTATGCACGAAGCTGTAAGTAGAACGACATGAATACAACTCTTGCGGCTTTTTTCGCATTTGATAGTGATTGACTATTCTTCGATTGTAGATTTGTTTGAATGTCTTTTCGTTTTTCCCTCTCGAGAATGTGAAATAAACTAAAATATTTCCAAGATATTTGAAATGGGAAAAAGGAAAAGTGGGAATGAAAACTGCAACTCGAGTAGCTGCGCGGAACTCGTGATAGGACGCTGCACAGCTTGAAATTCAAAGTATATGTTAGATTGATTCCCTGTGGCGGTTATTTTTCAGAAAGGAGATTTATCAGACGATGAACTGCAATTGCTGAAACAAAAAATCCAGCAGCTCAGAGAAGCAGAACAGGTGAGTACCGTATAGAACCGCCGGTAGATGACCATGGTGTAAAGAAGATAGAACTGTCTAGTTACTGCTGACGAAATAATGCCTGTCTAATCAGAACAGCTTCATCTTCTCCATAAATTCTACTAATTTAGCTTTCATTTCTTTACGAAATCAATTTATTTTTCTCTTCCGTTTTACTATTGTTTCTTGCTTTAAGAATAATCATTATTACAGATCTAATATTTTACCTTCGTGGTTTTCTTTATCGTCGATATCCCTACTTAGAAAGAAAAGTTTTCCCCTCCGGCATTAGTCTCGTTTTTATTCTAAATGCACAGAATGGAATCCCAGTAATTGTTATTGTCCTTGTAAGTGATGTTTCTAAAACGTATATTTACAAATATAAATGCAAGCGCTTTTATCTTGAATCAGGTTTATATTAAAATAAGATTCCAGTGATTTCTTTTCAACAACCAACAGTGAAACCAGCCATAGATGGGATTCCTAGCTAAGCTGTTATATTTATAAACGAATGTTAATAACCAATGTTTGTTGGTGATTAGTCTTGTAGAGGGGTTTTTACATTAATGACCAAGTGTCAGGTTTTGTGGTATGTGGCTCACTAAAACACAGACCCGAACCTATTGCATTCATGTTCTGGTTTTAGTTAATAAAGGACTGGTGTATACACCAAATTGAAAAAACGTTGTCGGGTTCATAAGGTTAAATCATCGAAGGTAAGACCGAGGAAGATTCTGGGTAAATAGTTCGTAAGGCCCATAATATGCATTGTGCA